>LHUT01005342.1:0-12925 GCA_001412135.1 Silene latifolia subsp. alba | reverse complement strand
TTCACCATAAGAAATGTCTTATAAGAGGTTTATGAACCTAACAATACCACCTGATCAGACCCTGGCTACTACCTACTCACTCGGTCACCGCTCGATCGAGTAAGGATGCACTCGGTCGAGTGCTCCTTCATACTCGTTCGAGTGTGCTTCACAAAAATGAGGGGTATTAGAATCTTCCCTCCTTAAAACGAACTTCGTCCTCGAAGTTCACACTCGGCCTACACTCGTCTTACACCAGACACCTCTCACACCACTCTCCACGCAAAGACTACGCCTAAAAGAAAGGCTTCCCCAAATCATGGTACTCACGCAGGTAACCTAAACACATAAACCACAATATCACAACAACCATTGTGTAACTTTTCTAGTTCTATCATATCACCACAGACCATCACCACTAATCGACACTGATGTCCATGTATTAGAAACCTCACGATGTACAACATATTACCACCATTATACATTTGTCATCTCATACACCACTGTCTCACTAACGTTCTAACACTAATACCATTATGCAAGNNCCCCCCCCCCCCTCCCCTGAAATGAACTTCGCCCTCGAAGTTCGCTAACACTCGTGGTCATAGCCCCTCCAACTTGTCCATAATAATGCAATCACATACACCTTTCATCCCCTATAAAACTTCACTCACTCATTCTTTCCAACAAATGACACCACGCACGAGTTTCCAAAAAATAAATAATACTGTATGTACCCCTCATACTTTTGATATCAATACTCAATCAAGTATATCATCCGTTCTCCAACTAAGTTTCACTACGTTTCGTGCCTAGTCATGCCTCTATGGTACATTTCACAATGGCGTTTACACATAAAATATTCACTACGTACTATAGTAATTCCGTTCATTTACACCATCCCGTCTCGCGGATAACCGGTTATCGCTTACTATAAACATCGAAAGCTATTCCCCAAGAAACATCCTCTATAACAATTGACATACTCCCAATCCTTCCTCTCACCACTTAAGGTTCACGGCAAAATCCTCGGCCTAATCCACTCAATGATATGCTCCGCGCTTCACACATCTCCCCCGACTACACAACATGAGACCCAAGATTCTTGTACGCCAAAGGGGTCCTCCAAGGTTCCTTCTTATTACTATCGAACTCATCCGTACACCAACATGACACACATTCTCAACACGCTACTCCTACTATCGCAACAAAAGTTATGAACCACATGTAGCTTCTAGCTCAAAACAACACATATTCCGCTAACTACTTGACACTACAAGTCTATGAAAGACTCCTCCAACTCAGACTCGTAAACACTACAACAACGTGTGCCTTATTAACAAAACATCTATGCAATATATTAACACAACGACCATAGTTAAAATTTCCACTTCATCATCTATATACATAGTCTAATCTTTTATCCACAACCATGAAATCACAAAGACACACAGCAGTGTTGAAAACATATATAATTGAAATTTTATTTATTTATGAAGGCCAATATTGGATAATTGAAGTTTTTCAATGCTAGAATTAGAAAGCGGAAAATAAAAGTGGGATAAAACCCCTATGAAAATGGGTCAATTAAAATGCAATGGGAGAGTATCATATATTCCCTCATATTCATTCATATCTTTGCTCTTTCCTTATTCATGCTAGTCGGATTATCTTCCCCCTTTCTTTTTTTAGAAAGTTTCGTATGGTTCAAATTTAACTACATGTGGGTAGAGCGGGGTAGAGTATTTTGTGTAGTCCAAAATCATTTGCTTATTTATTATGTAAAATGGAACATGAAAGAAATAAATAAATATGAGGAAATATATAGTGAGCAATAATGTGGTTTTAAAATAGTCGAGGGACTAGTCACTAAATTCAACTTGTAGTGGTGCGCGTGGGACGCGTTATCTTTGAGGTCTACGTCGTTCTTGTTGACATACATAACTAACATTAGTACAAGTAGTAGATACACACACTCATCCTCGTCGAAGTCCTAGTCAATTTCACTTACTCAAACTACTTGTAAGTTCCACCGATCATCTGGAGCCCCGACTCGTCCCCGATCCGACCAAATCAATGTCTCAGAAGTTAGGGGAGTTAAATGGGAATATGCAGCAACCAGATACATCATTAGTCCGAATTCTGTGGGTTGATACCTCGGGGCAGTGCAGATGTCGTGTAAGTTTTCTTTCACAAGTTATCAACTACTCCGTTACTTATTATTGTTTAGTTTGTGTAATTCCATATATTCTGTAAACTTTTATTAGCTCAATCTTTACAAGCTTAAACCGTTTGTGACTTTATAAAAAGTGCGAAGATGATCAAAATTTCCACTCAGATTTTTGTAAAATACTCCCTCTTATTTATAAACATATCCACAAGTTTTTAAATAAATTCAGAGATTTAGAAGTTCAACTACAAATATGTTCAAAATAAATAAATAAACTATTATGGTGCAATCCTAAATTACTAGCCTATGTTATGAGAAATGTTTTACTCCCCTCATTTCATCATTTCTTCCCATTTATTTTTGAACCATAAATATACAAAAGAAAAATATTTAAAAAAAACGGATCATGTACCGTTGATTTTCAAATCTTTAATAAAAAATTTCTGTCAAAAAACACTTTGCACAATACTCCCTTTGTCAAAAACTTGGGAGTATTGTATTTCCAACAAAAATAACAACAATAAAGTATCGTCAACGTATTTGAATGGAGGTACATAAATTTTTACTCTTTCAGTCTTGATTATTGTTTACCTTTGTTTTTGGAACATAGAATAAGGATAGTAGATGACAATTTTTTGCTATTGTTGTTATGACAAGTAGACTGATACCCTCTCGTGTCCAAACAAGATGTCGTACATGCTTTTGTGTTAATTTTTTATTTTGAGCTAATTTTTTTTACCAAAGACTAGCTCCTTCTCCAGCCATCTTATTTACACCCCATGCCACTATGTTTTTGCTTTGTTTATAAGTAGAGACCTTTTTAGTTGATATAAATATATAATTACCCATACTTTTTCTACTTTTCATTAAATTTGTGTCCAAAAAATGCTATCTTTGATGTGGATAATACGGATTATGTGACTTTCTTTTTTACAAAAGATAAAAGTTTATGAAAAAAAATTTCATAACAAATTTATAGTCAAAATTTTGGTCTTTCAAAGATTCATACTTTTGACTGTAATTATGATCAAACTGGGTGAAATTTGACTACAAAAAAATGAATTTACCCCTTGGTTTAGATAGCAGTAAGTATTACATGATAAAAAAATAATAAAAAACATTTTAAAATAAAAAGATAGACTAATAAGTGATACATTTAAAAATAAGTAAAATTTAATCAGTTAGTTTTGCTATAGATGGATAGTGGTATTGTATTAGAAATGTGGTATTTTATTTGGCTCGTCCTTAATTATAGACGGATACTTACTATCTATGATGAGATTTTGTGAAATTTAATAGTCAAATTGTCACATTGAAAACCATGTTAGTATATAAAATAATCATCTAAAGGGATGGAGTCATATAGTTGATCTATCAAATCTGAAAGGTTTGACTTTTGTGGGAGAGACAAGTACTAGTTAGACCTAGACAAAGTAATGGCCCGACCCTGCTCACGTGTCACATTCAGCCCGTCCCTTGACCCGCCGGGACCGCCAAAAATTTACAGACCTGGTACTCGTCCTATATTTCGAACTCGACCGATCTTGTGGCTCTCCACTTTAGGCAAAAATAGAAAAGTACTTCGTAAGTATTTAACTAGGCCGCCCGCCCACAACCTACCTAAAGCCCCCACGAGTTGGTCCAAGTAACACCCCTTGCATGAGTTGCATCCCGCCATATACACGGATAGTTCTGTTAAACAGGTCGTGTCGTGTTTGTGTCCGTGAACTTTATATGGGTCATTATTACCTCAACTCGGATCCGACCCAATTAAATAAATAGTTATTTGTCTCAACCTTAACCCGACCCATTTAATTTTTCAACAACTCAATCCGGCCAGTTTCACCCATTTATTCTTTAAGTAGTTTAATTTTAACCCAGTTCACTCGTTTCACCCATTTAATTCCTTAACTCTACTAGTTCAACGTTCAGTTTAATAATCTATAAACTCAAAATAATGTATATTCTTACTTTTAAACATGTTGGTTAGATAATCAAGTCAACCAAACGAAATCATAACTAGTTTAAATAAATTGGTTATTCGTGTCGAAAGACCCTCAATCCGGCCTGACTCGACCCACTTGGGTTTCATGTCTTGTCCGTGTCTACCCAATTACATAAATGAATCGCAATGTCTTATGTTTAACACACTAACTTGGTGTCAAGTTCGTGTTGTTTTCAACCCGGTTAAGGGTTCGGTAGGAAGAGCCCGGCCCAACCCGAACTTAATTCAAACTAGTTAAACTTTTGTTGCCCGAGTCTCGAGACACTAAACTCATGGGAAATTGCGAGCTTATTTGCAAATACATTTATATAATTACAAATTCTCATTTGTAAAGACACTTTTCGACACAAGCTCCTCTCACATGATTCATGTGGGAGAGCAAGTGGGAAAGCAAACTTATGAGGCGTGTTGATCATATCATGTCATGATGCTAATCCTACCAGTTGCTCCTACTTCAGCTGCTCTTGCTCCCTGCTACTATAGCGCATGCTCCTACTAAACGAAGACTTCTAGAGACTTCTACGACATTCATTCCACATCATTTCCACATAAGCCTGTAACAAACTCTCGCTCATTACAACCTGTCATAAAGTTTGTTAGAAATATTTTTTACAAAGTTGATAATGTATATAAAGTAGGATGATTGATTGTGATGTAAATTAACGTTCACGGCAATAAAGTTCTCACTTTTATTTACTCAGCTCTTTACATTTCTCTAAAATTGAGTAATTCAGTTAGAACTCGATTGAATAGGAATTCAATATGGTATCATCGCCCAAAACGATCCTAATTTTAATGATTTCTTCATCTGATTGTTGTTTTTGTTGCATCAATTTTTTACTTTTCTCACAAATTCATCGTTTTGTTCTGTTATTTGATTTTTCTGTTTTACCTAAATCAAAATCACAAAATATCAATTGTTTACATTTTCGTTTTGACTACATTAACGATTCTGTGTTTTACGATCAAAAACACACAAATTCCCGCTGCTATTTCAATTTGAAACAACAATGGCCACCCCTGTTGCTTCTTCTGTTCAAAATGATCCATTGCACCTCACGACCGGCGATCAATCATTGCTGCAGATTCTTCCGCAAGTTTTTAATGTAAAGTCTTTTCTCCATTGGTCGCGTAATATGCGCATTACTCTAATTTCGAAGAACAAGCTCGGTTTCATCAATGACGCTTGTCCTAAACCTGCTGAAACAAATGATCGATATCAAGACTGGATTCGTACTGACTATACAGTTATACGGTGGATCCAATTATCTCTTTCTGAAGATATTTCCAGAAGTTTCTTCTATGTGACTTATAGCAAGCAATTGTGGGAAGAACTGAACGAAAGATTCAATCAGAATAATGCTCTTTTTCGTTATCAATTGTGCAAAGAAGTGAACCAAATCAAGCAAGGTGATCTTTCTATTGTTTAGTACTATGCTGAGCTACGTTCAGGTTGGGAAGACATCAGGTCATTAGATCCTCTTCAAGAATGTGATTGTGGTGGTATTGCTACATGTACTTGCAATATTCTGAAGAAAATTGTTGAGAGAGAGAATATTCATCATATTCTTGATTTTCTGATGGGATTGGAAAAGAAATATGATTCTATACGTGGTCATATCCTTGCTTTAGATCCTATTCCCAATATTAACCAGGTTTATGCTAAACTCCATCAAGCCGAAGTTCAGATGAGCATGTATGTTACTGCACATGTGGTTAATTCTGAGGCCATTGCTTTGGCAGCTACTTCCAGCAAGAATATCTGGAGAAGGGATAACAAGAAGGTCATGTATGAGAATTCCTCTGATCAAGGAGAGAAAACAGATAAACCAGGATATTGGTGCACTCGTTGTGAGAAATCTGGTCACACACTTGGCTACTGCTGGCATCACAAGAGAGAACATGCAAAGATTGCTGCTGCTAATAACCAGAAGCATGCTGCTGGTCCTTCTGCTGGTTCAGGAAAGAAGTTTGCAGCTAATGTTGAGGGGGTCAAGGGTTCTGATACTCCTATAGATCCTTATGGTAGAGCTCTCCTAGTGCTTAAGGCATCCTATAATTTGTGGAAGTCTTGGCTAAGGAATTGTTCAAACTGCAGTCTCATCACCACAATTTTACTGATATTGCTGGACCTTCTCAGTTGTCAGGTACACTCTTAGCTGCTAGTGCTCATGTTCATGATCATGTTTTGCTAAATATGAACTGGATTATTGATTCAGGAGCCTCAGATCACATGACATACATTTTATCCAATTTACAAACCATTACTCAGTTATCAAAACCTTTAGCTGTCACATTACCTGATGGACAAGTTAAACATGTTCATTATACTGGTAGTGTGAAGATTTCTGACAAGTTACTGCTGCATATTGTTCTTTATCTTCCTGATTTCAATCATAATTTGCTTTCCCTTAGAAAATTATTGCATGATGATAGGTTGTGTGCTAAGTTTACTCATGTTGGTGGTGTTATTCAGGACAGTATAACTGAAGAGACACTTTGACCAGGCTTGAAGAGAGCAATCATCGACCATATAAGTAGTATACCTAAGAATAAATGCACTGTCAATGTATCTAGCCAAGATATTATTACTGCCAATGTTGCACTTACTAATGTAAGCTTGATGCATGCTAGATTAGGACATAGTGCTTTGTCCACAGTGAGACATGTAGTGCCTCATGCGCAATCTATTGTTAATAATAAAAGTTTTCATTGTGACACGTGTTTAATGGTCAACCATCATAAAAGTCCTTTTCATATAAGTACCTCTGTCACTAATGCTCCATTTGAGCTAATTCATGTGGCTTTGGAAATCATATAGGGTTTTGACATCAATGGCGCTTCTTATTTTTTAACCGTGGTTGATAATTTTAGCAGAACCACTTGGACCATGTTATTCAAGCACAAAGATCTTGTTTTTCAGACAATAGACCATCTTTTGGCTTATGTTCACAACCAATTCAATACTACTGTCAAAATTTTGAGGTCAGATAATAGTACAGAAATTATACAAAAGGATTTTGATAGGTTGTTAGCTGAGAAAGGTATAGTGCATCAGACTTCTATACCTGGTAATCCTCAGCAAAATTAAAGGGTAGAGCACAAGCATACACACTTACTTGAGGTAGCTAGGGCCTTAAAGATTCAGTCTAGTTTACCTAAAAGGGTTTGGGGTGATCTAATACTTATTGCCACTCATATTATCAACCTGCTTCCTACTGTTGTCCTTAAATGGAAGACTCCTCGTGATCTAAGAGTTGCGGGATTTCTTTGCTATGCTGGAAAGCATGATAGGGACAAGTTTGAAGACAGAGCTTTCAGGTGAATCTTTTTGAGGTATCACATGGGGAAGAAGGGTTACAGATTATACAGTTTAGATGATCACAAAGTTATTTACAGAAGAGATGTGGTTTTCAAGGAATATATTTTTTCCATTTTCCCCTACATTTCACAATGCTGCAGCATCTGATACCTCTTTCTCTATTCCAACTCCTGTTTTGGAGGAGGACATTGCTACTGATACAACTGCTACCAATCAAACCTACACAACACATAATAACTCATCTCCACCAAATAATATTTCCCAACTTAATATTCAAATAATGATACAAATACAAATATTAATAATTCAGTTACAAATAATAGATCAACAACTAGTTCTGATGTTGATCATTCAAGGAAGTCATCAAGAACTAGGTTTCTGAATTCTAGATTGAAAGATTTTGACTCCAAAGGTGTTCCACAATCTATTACCAATGTCTCTGCAACTAATACTGTTGCATCTGAGTCTGCCCTGAATGCAATAATCCAGCTTCAAGATTTTTCTCCCAATTACCAGGCCTCCTGTCTTAATGTTCTTCAACTGTATGAACCTTTTACGTTTTCTCAAGCCAAGGATGATCCCCCAATTGGCAACAGGCCATGGCCAAGGAAATTGCAGCTTTAGAAGATAATAAGACATGAGAATTGACACCTCTTTCACTTGGAAAGAAGGCCATTGGGGCTAAGTGGGTTTATAAGATCAACTTTAATCCTGATGGATCAGTGGAAAGGTATAAGGCTAGACTGGTTGCCAAAGGCTACAGTCAAATTGAAGGAAAGGATTCTAAGCATACCTTCAGTCCTATTGCTAAGTTTACCACAGTTAGATGTATCATTGCTTATTGCAGAAAAGGTCTGGCCATTAGATCAATTGGACATCAATAATCCATTTTTGCATGGTTTCTTAGATGAAGAAGTGTGTATGAGAAACCAGAAGGTTACAAGAAGGGTAAACCAGATGATGTTTGTCTTTTGAAGAGATCCCTTTATGGATTGAAACATGCATCAAGACAATGGAATTTTGAACTATCCAAGTTCCTAATTAATCATAGATATGTTAAGGCCAACTCAAACTATTCCCTATTCACTAAAGGAGAGTCAACTGGGTCATTTGTTGCCATGGTTGTTTATGTGGATGATCTTTTGATCACTGGTAATAATGTTTCAGAAATTCATGCTATTAAGCATCATTTGAATGATTTATTTACCATCAAGGATCTAGGATATTTGAGGTATTTTCATGGTATAGAAGTTTCCAGATCTATTGCTGGGATTTTATTCAATCAAAGGAAGTATAGTGTTGATATACTCAAGGATTTAGGAATGACAGAACCCAAACCAGTTAAGTTTCCACTTCCCATTGGTTTAAGGCTATCAGTTGATGAGGCCAGATATCGGATAAACCTGAATTGTACAGAAGACTCATTGGGAGACTGCTTTATTTGAATTTGACAAGGCCTGATATAAGCTACAATGTTCAACAATTGAGTCAATTTCTGCATGAACCAAGACAACTTCATCTTAATGTTGCACTACATCTAATCAGATACTTGAAAGGAACATTGAACCTGGGATTATTTTACCTAGACAGATTTCACCTAACACTGCTATTGAGATGCAGATTGGGGTTCATGTGACAGGCAGGTCTTTAACAGGGTATTGCATTTCTTTAGGGAATTCTTTGGTCTCATGGAAAACCAAAAAACAAGCCACTATCAGTAAATCATCTGCTGAATCAGAATAAAGGAGTATGAGCCAAACATCAAGTGAAATTTTTTGGTTGAATGAGTTACTTAAAGAGTTACATGTGTATGTACCTACACCTATTACATTTCACTGTGACAACAGCGCAAGAGAACAGATTGCTAAAAACCCTGTATTCCATGAAAGAACTAAACACATCAGACAAGACTGTCACTACATAAGAGAACTCATTACATCTGGTTTGATAAAAATTGCTCATATTTCCACATCTCAACAGCTAGCTGATGTATTGATTGTGATGTTACAGATATTTGGTACAGAGTAGATGATGTATATAAGTAGGATGATTGATTGTGATGTATATTAACATTTATATCAATAATGTGAATCTTCAACAATGTGGATGAAGATTAGAGAGAATTGAGAGAGAACGATTGAGAGAATAGAATCAGAGAAATAGAAATGTAATTGTGTAATATTAACTTGTGATTTAGTTTGTTACATGTTGAGTATATATACAGAAATATATAACAACCTTCCTCAACTAATCATTGGTTGTAACTAACTTATAACAACCTAACTAACTAACTAACTCTATATCTCATATCCCCCCCTCAAGCTTGACTAGGAGGAGGTATAGTAAGGCCAAGCTTGACAGATAGAGTGTAATGATCCAATGCCCCTAATGGCTTGGTCATAATATCAGCAATCTGTTGCTTGCTTGAAACATGTTTGGTCACTAAGAATCCTTCTTGTTGTTTATCCCGGACAAAATGGCAATCTACATTGAGATGCTTTGTTCGTTCGTGGAAGACAGGATTCAGGGCTAAATGTTCTGCAGATTTGTTGTCACAATGCAAGATAATTGGGCCTTCAACAGATACTCTCAAGTCTTGTAATATGCCTTCTGCCCAGACCATCTCTGCTGTTATGTATGACATGCTTCTGTATTCTGCTTCTGTAGAACTTGTACTCACTGTCCGTTGTTTCTTTATCTTCCAAGAGACTAAAGAATTCCCCCAAAATAAGCAATATCCACTTTAATGATCTGCAGCTAAAAGCACAAGTGGCCCAGTCTGCATCTGAAGAAGCTTGCAGCTGAGCAGAACCAGTAGCTGAGTAGAATAGACTAGTGTTGATAGTCCCTCTTAAGTATCTTAGAACATGATGAGCAGCCTGTAAATGAGGTGCCCTAGGCTGGCTCAAAAACTGGCTCAAATGTTGGACACTGAAAGAAATATCAGGCCTGGTCATATTAAGATATAGCAACCTCCCAACCAGACGTCTATACTGTTCTGGTTCTGTCAGCAATGCTCCCTGATCAGTGGAGAGCTTAAGACCTTTTTGCATTGGGAAAAGAACTGACTTGGCATCTTCAAAACCTGTGTCCTTCAATATGTCAAGGATATACTTTCTTTGGTTTAGAATAAGTCCTTTCTCATTCCTGACAACTTCTAAACCCAGAAATACCTTATAGGACCCAAGTCTTTAATGGTAAACTTGGCATGTAACTGGGCTTTTAACTGATGTATGTCTTCTAAAACATCACCAGTAAGCAAAACGTCATCAACATAGACTAATGCAACCAAAAACTTGTTAGTAATGGAGTCAAACTTAGTAAATAAGGAGTAATCATGCTTTGATTGAACAAATCCAACACTTAGTAAAAATTTGGTCAATTCTAAGTTCCATTGTCTGCTAGCTTGTTTTAAACCATACAACCACCTTTTTAGCCTACAAACCTGACCTTTGGATGCCTTGGTATAGCCTGGTGGAGGTTTCATATACACCTCTTCATCCAAAAACCATGTAAAAAAGCATTATTAATATCAAGTTGGTGTATAGGCCAGCTTCTTTTAGCAGCAAGGGCAAGGAGTATTCTTACTGTTGCAAATTTTGCAACAGGACAAAAAGTGTGTTTATAATCTATGTCCTGAACTTGGGTAAAACCCTTAGCTACTAAACGTACCTTATATCTCTCAATGGATCCATCTGACCTGTGCTTAACCTTGTAAACCCATTTGCAGCCTATGGCATTTTTATTAGGAGGCAAGGTTGTCAGGTCCCATGTATTATTTTGCTCAAGAGCCTGCAACTCCTGATTCATAGCCTCAACCCATTTGTCATCAGACTTAGCCTTTGTGTAAGAATTTGGTTCAAGGGTGTCTACTACATTACATAAAGAATAGATATACTCCTTGTCAAAATTAACTAGATCATCAATAACCTGAGTATGTAAAACCAATGATTTTGACATGGCTTTTGATAAAACAAAATCATTTAGTAAGACACTAGGTCTTCTAGGTCTATCAGATTTCCTTACAGCATTATGAGTGAAATCTGCTTGTTGCAACAGATCAGTACTAGGATCTGTAGCTATATTAGATGTCTCTGAAACTATTTCATTTACTGCCTGATCAGTACTAAGATCATTATTAGCAGTTGAAGTTGGTATTGAATTTGAACTTGGAAGAGATTGATTATCAGCTGGTAAAAACCAGCCTGTAAACTCAGTCATGTCTGTAACAACTGGTAACATAGCAGTTTGATGATCTATAGATGAATTAAGTCTATATGGGAAAATATTCTCCTTAAATATAACATCCCTGCAGGTATAAACAATGTGATCCTCAAGATCATATAATTTGTATCCTTTCTGATTGAATGGATAACCAATGAATACTGACTTTCTAGCTCTCTTACTGAACTTATCTTTGACAGTAGGAGGCATTGTACCATAGCATAAACAACCAAAAACTCTTAGGTCATTGTAACTAGGTTTTTCTTTAAGTAAGACTTCATATGGAGTTTGCCATTGTAATACTGAAATTGGCATTTTGTTGATCAAGTAGGTGGCAGTGAGAAGACAATCTCCTCAAAATTTAAGAGGCAAATTGGAATGCATTCTTAATGCCCTAGCAGTGTCCAATAAGTGTCTATGTTTTCTCTCCACCCTACCATTCTGTTGAGGCCTTCCTACAATGCTTCTCTGATGTATAATGCCCTCAGTTTTGAAAAAATCCTTACACTGATCTTGAAAAAATTCAGTGCCATTATCAGATCTTAAGACTTTGTCTGTTGCATTATACTGAGTGGAGCCAAGTATTCCTGGAATGATCATCAAGGACAGTTAGAAATGATCTAGCACCTGACATTGTAGGAACTTTATATGGCCCCCATACATCCATGTGCATAAGATCAAAACAATTTGTAGCATAGGATTTACTTCTAGGAAAAACTTGAATATGATGCTTTGCCAAGACACAAGATTCACAAAAAAAATCCTTGATCTTATTCATAATAGGTAAATGTACATGATAGAGCTTATCTACAGAAGAATGCCCTAATCTCTGATGAAACAAAAGTACATTTTTATTAGTTAAATCCTTAACATTGGAAGGCACATCAGTGGATTGCTTAACCAAAGAATTACAGTTTGCTAAGGAACAATCTAAAGAAACTTTATTCTCAGACATTTTGAGCTTGTAAAGATCACCATATCTCTTAGCCTTAGCCACCACTTGATTATTTGTAGGGACCTGAAAAAGGCATTCATTTTGCAGAAATATGGCAGTTAAACCAGTGGTTGTTATTAATTTACCAACTGATAACAAATTTTGATTAAAATCAGGCATTAGCAATAGGACAAGAGAAACCAAAGTAGACAATTTGGGGGACATTTGTAGCTTAATACTACGTAATATACATAGAAATGCGTGCAAATAAGGCTTAGAAAGACTATATAA
>LHUT01005341.1:0-12811 GCA_001412135.1 Silene latifolia subsp. alba | reverse complement strand
GAGGATAGCACCGATTGGGCTTGTATCTGTCGATACTTAGTTTGCATCTGTATGACTTTGTATATTCTGTTTTCTTTTTTTTTAAGAAGCATATACATAGGAACGAGGAAAAAGGAGCCTTAACTTTGGATCATGTTTCGGAAGCTCAAGGGTTAAGGATGAGTGTAGGTTAGCGAAAATGGAGGCAGAGAGTCGAGGATAATCACTTGAATTTTGATGGGAAGAGAATTCATGGATCCGAGGTTTTGTTATCTAGGATATATTTTGGAAAAAAAATAAAAAAAATTGGACAATAGCATAGGGATGTAACTCATAGAATTAAGATTAAGACTCCGATGTGGTTGGAGCGTGATAATCTTAACTTTTGGGCGATTGCTAAAACAGGTGTTATGGATCTGATTTCAAGTGTCAAATTATTACGCTTTTATTTATCTAGGGGAAACAGTAATCACAAATTGCAACAATTGTGCAAAGCTCATTATGGCTTTGCCATAGTGCACAGGTTAGAAGAAGCGAATCACGAATTGAGTGGGGGCCTATATATTTTCCATTTTTCCAGTGGCACACTAGATGACCCATGAGCTTGCGAAACATGCTCCAAATAATATGGTATACTGGGGGAATAATTCCTTGCGTAGATGTGGCACGGTGATAAGTGCGGCCTTATTAAGAATATACTTGAGAAGATACTTCATTACAATATGTAGGAACAGACGAGTTAAGCAAGGAAATCGAACAGCAGGTTGTGGACTTACTTCGTCTACAGTTCCAGCAAGAGATGAAAGTCCAATTTTATTTTTCGAAATTGAAATCACGTCCTGGCCCCAAACAGAGAAATCCAATATGCTATCATTGTGGCCTTTGTATACAATAGGTTCCGGTGGTACAATCCTACACGAAACAAGGTAAAGTCAGTAACTCTAAACCAGCTGTTGCAAAATTTGTACAATACAAATTTACGCTCCATAGCATAATAGAACTTTAAAAGTCAAAATAAACAAAAAAAAGAGACAAAAAAAAAAAAATAGACCATGTTTCGACATAATTCA
The DNA here is from genome assembly GCA_001412135.1 of Silene latifolia subsp. alba. Taxonomy (NCBI): domain Eukaryota; kingdom Viridiplantae; phylum Streptophyta; class Magnoliopsida; order Caryophyllales; family Caryophyllaceae; genus Silene; species Silene latifolia. The sequence goes on along the minus strand of LHUT01005341.1, from coordinate 11,762 downwards.
GTGTGGCCTTTGTATAATGTAGCACCTCACTCAAAGGAGATACTGTCAGGCCTCTAACATAATGATTGTGGTAATAGACCATGTTTCGACATAATTCAGTGTGGCCTTTGTATAATAAGTGATCCAACTCGAACCCGAATCGAACCGGTTAAGTAGTTTGACCTGACAAAACCCGGGAGCCCGAGATGACCACAACCCGTCTTAACCCAAACCATAACCGACCCGATTGACACCTCTGATCAAACCCCTAAGAGGAGAAGACTGACCACATCCATTCACAACTCTTTGTACAGAATGTAGGATCAGTTCTACTCTCATGTTACCGATGTTAGTTTACCCCTTACATAGAGTATTTGACAATAACGTACGTAGCATAATTTACCATACTAAAGAATAAAGTGGTTAGTTTCAGTCAGTTTACATGTGGCTGATCTCTTTCTGACACAGGAGAATAATTAAGGTTTGAAGCCCAAAGTTCAAAAATTCTGCCAAGACGTCTAAAAAACCAGCAGCTTGGGATATTTGTCTTTCGGTGAATGTTTTTGGAGATAATGCAGTAGATTGTAGGGACTGAAGGAGGGCAGATATGAAAGCAGCAACGCCTTTTTCAAAAAGAAGCTTGTTGATTAAGGGATAAGGGGGAACCCACAACGTTGCCCAAGAAGGCNGAAACCAGCTGTTGCAAAATTTGTACAATAAAAATTTACGCTCCATAGCAAAATAGAACTTTAAAAGTCAAAATAAACAAAAAAAAGAGACAAAAAAAAAAAAATAGACCATGTTTCGACATAATTCAGTGTGGCCTTTGTATAATGTAGCACCTCACTCAAAGGAGATACTGTCACGCCTCTAACATAATTCAGTTTTCTTATTAAGAAAAATCAATGTCAAACCTAGAGCTGGCAAAAGTTGACGTACCCCTGAGTAATCAACTCGAACTAACCGAAAATTGACCTGGCAGAACTAAAAAATAAGAACAGAAACTCAACTGACGGAACCCGAAGGCTAACCGATAACCGATAGAACCTGAAATGCTATGAACCAAAAACGATCTGATCCGATCAGAACCAATAATCGATAGAACCCCAGATGTTACGACTGAAATAGAGTTAGCCAACCCGAAAGCTACCCGACAACCGATAGAACCATAATGATATGAACTGAATCGATCGGGACTCGACCCCAACCAATCCATAAGTCAATTCACCATACAACCTGACCTGACCATTCACTCAATTCACAACTCGTTCTAACCCTACTCGACTCTTGAATCCAATCTAACCCGACACAACCAGCCCTTTAATCTAATCTGATTTTGAAAAATTAATTTTAAAATTTACAAACATAATAATGACTAAATCAAATAATAATATAAACAACTTTGTGTTGTATGGAAACTTGTAGATAAGAATTACAGTCGTTAATCATTACCACAAACTAAAGAATAATTAATATCTTACGGAGTACATGTTATTAGTATGATATAATATGATGTGTGTTTTTTCGACCATATGCATTAATGTCTTTAATTCTTGTCAAAACAATTTTGATGTCAATGACAAAATAATACTCTTATATCTTAGGTCATAGGAGTACACAAAAATCGTAGGTAACTCAACTTTTGTATGGACTATGGAGTTAATCTTCATCCGATATTTAGAATTTAAAATTGATGTAACTAAGCAACGACCCAATTGGAACTCGGAATATCGACCCCGACCCGAAACCTAACCAGATTCGGTCCGATCAAGCATTTTGACCCGGCATAAGTCGACAAACTGAATGACCCAACCCGGACTCAAACCGACACGTCACAATTACTCAACGGAGTGACTCGATCCATAAGTGATCCAACTCGAACCCGAATCGAACCGGTTAAGTAGTTTGACCTGACAAAACCCGGGAACCCGAGATGACCACAACCCGTCTTAACCCAAACCATAACCGACCCGATTGACACCTCTGATCAAACCCCTAAGAGGAGAAGACTGACCACATCCATTCACAACTCTTTGTACAGAATGTAGGATCAGTTCTACTCTCATGTTACCGATGTTAGTTTACCCCTTACATAGCGTATTTGACAATAACGTACGTAGCATAATTTACCATACTAAAGAATAAAGTGGTTAGTTTCAGTCACTTTACATGTGGCTGATCTCTTTCTGACACAGGAGAATAATTAAGGTTTGAAGCCCAAAGTTCAAAAATTCTGCCAAGACGTCCAAAAAACCAGCAGCTTGGGATATTTGTCTTTCGGTGAATGTTTTTGGAGATAATGCAGTAGATTGTAGGGACTGAAGAAGGGCAGATATGAAAGCAGCAACGCCTTTTTCAAAAAGAAGCTTGTTGATTAAGGGATAAGGGGTAACCCACAACGTTGCCCAAGAAGGCNAACCCACAACGTTGCCCAAGAAGGCTTTAATTACAGCTAGCTGGTTTAGAAAAGTTGTTGCTTTTAAAAAATGGTAGTGATGGTTTCCTTTAAAAGCATCTTCGACACATTATATTATTCATACTAGGTATGAGATTCCAAGTAATGTCTCAGGTGCTTTCGATAGACTCACATAACTACTCAGTGGAATTTGTCTTTGGGATTCAAGGGACACAAATTTCTAATCTCCAAAATTTCATGATTTGTTATTGTTTTCCTATAGGGGAAGGGTGGATGGGAAACCATTACTCCCTCCCCTGATTCTCCAAAATATGTCTGTAGAAATGAAAATTGCAATGTGTTTTCCGGGAAAACCAACAAAGAGGGCGATGGGAAGAATGGTTGCAAAGTGCAACCAGAAATTCAGCATATTATCTCAAGAGAATATCAGACCACATACACATGAGATCACAGGGAGACTTACTTCCGGAGGTCCCATATTCGTAAAGATTTATCCAGAGAACTAGAAACAAGAAAATGATCCTCTGGAGAAGCCAACTACAAACACATTCCTCAATTAGTGTGTAGCTAACGCTAGCTTCCATTTGACCAAGACGAAGTCACTTTATTTTGCATCAACACATACCTTGGTGATATATCCATCATGGGCCCGCCAAGAGGCAACAACGCAGCCACTTCTTACATCAAGCATCCTGCAATTACCAGAACTCAGACCAACCGCAATCCAGGAATGCAAAGAATTGACGGCGGTTTTGTCAGAACCGCAAGAACACAAGGCAGAGACAAGAGAAGGAAAGCCATAGTCTGCAGAATCACTATTCCACATATGCAGCTTCTCGCCGCTTGCAGCATCTATAAACCTGGAAGTTATATGCAGAGTAAGTAACATGGCATAAGGGCCCACAAGGGCCAGACTTTTCAACCAAAAAAGGGGGACAAACTTGGCTTCAAGATTTGGTTCGGTTCACGTTGCACACAAAAAAGTTATACTTCTTTGTATGAGTTTTTCAAAATTGCCGTCACATTTTTTTTTTTAAATGTATACCATTAAATAGGACAAAGGTAGTATGAGACACATGCTTACATGTGAGACCAACTAAATGAGAATATATAAGGATATGGGTTGGTCTCGCACGTGATACAGGCACACAGCTCATACAAGACTCACTGCACATAATAAATGATCTGTTATACCTTATTGAACCATAATAAATAATATGTTATACCTTATCGAACCATTTCCAGTACCGGCTACAAGTTTGTCTACATTTTCCAATAAATGCATACAGGTGTACAGACTGCCATCAACGCTTGTAAAAATCCCACTAGAATGTGGAGACGAGTTCAGCATACTGTCTTGGTCATTGCTGAACCTAGCAGCCGCAGATGGCGAGAGAGTAGTTTGAACCACATTTGCTGCTGATTCAGCAATTACTGATATTACTTTCCCTGTTTGGTTATTCCAAACATGTATTGTCCCATCACAAGAAGCCACCCTCCCACTGGAAGGAAGGATGCATAGGTCATTTACAACCTGAAAGTAGACATGATTAACTTTCACTCCGTTTCAATTAGCTGCCTACTAACATAGAAACCATCTAGAAACGCCATATTGATAATAAAGCCCCTTTATGCCTCTGCATAAATATTTACCGTCATGGACGCCATCTATACCAAAGGCTAAAGAGCACGAAAAACAATGTTAATTAAAAAGGCAAATAAAACTTTTGGGTTGTCAGATAAATAGTACTCTGTAAAATAGTATCCTAGATCACATACATGATACACTATATAACTGCAAACATGATCTATTACAGGTACTTTTTAATAGAAAGAGCTGAAAGCTTAATATAGAAACACAATCAGAGTTATTTTCAATCTTAACCCTGAATACTTGGATTTCTCAGTAACATGATATCAACAACACATGGACCTGTACATTAGCTCAAACCACAGAGAAATTGTGTAGCCTAGCCCGTATACAGGGGCGTAGCTATTAAGGAGCAAGGGGCATATGCTACCCCAAACTCAAAAAAAATGGCTGTAAAGACTAGATCTTGCAACCCCAAAAAATCCTCATTTACGGATAATGTTAAATAGGTTAAGCGTTAGATTGTCCATAAAATGATTAGTAGCCTGGTGGTAAGACTATTGCATTCCCTCTAGTTGGCCGAAGTTCGACTCTTGGGATTAACAAATTCTTTTATATATATTTTTCTCATTTGCAATTGCTAGATTATTTTGATGAATCATACAATAAATGCTCAACTATAAACCAACCACTTCCTCAAAACCACATTCACAAAATGCGCTACACTTAAGCTCTATTTTTTTCTGTATCCGCTACCTTCAGCTCTATTGACATAATGACATCTACATGAGATATCAAATATCAAGAAGGGTAAGGCAATTAATAGAAATTCATTTCTAGCAGAGCATGCAGTAACCATGTGGCTCAAAGCCAGCTACATCAACATGAACCCAATATCTTCAAGTTCCAAAGGTGGACAGCGTAATAAGATCCATAGTCTTATGCTTTTGTTAGGACAGAAACTGATTTTGTTAGACACTCGATAAACCATTAGCTACTTCATGATACGTGAGAAGCACATGGATTTATATAGGTCATTTATCTCATTTCAGTATGTTCTATAGCCAAAGAATTGCCAAGGATCAAAGTCAACTGAACGGAACAAAAAGAGAGAAGTCATTTATATAAAAAGTAAAATTAAGAAAAGAGAAACAAGCAAACAACCAAATATGAAGCAAACCTCCTCATGACCATAATACCCAGACACACAGTCAACAGTGGACATGTTCCATCTTTGAACCATTCCCTTGAAACCAGGGCCAACTCCAGCAGTAAATATAGTACACTCATCTCGGTCCACAGCTAAAGATCTCAATGCGCCATGGTGAGCACGGACAGAGTGCATCACAGAAGCTTTAATTTTCCAAGGAACCTCGTCTTTTAAAGTACCACAACGAGCAAGAAAGTCTGGCCCATCCCAACCAGAAGCAGGTGTTGAAAACCAGAACCAAGGTTCGCACTTGCCAACATTTTCTGTTTCCATATTCTTTGCAGAAGTCTTCAGCTGAGCTTCATACAAGCGTTTATGAAGTGCCAAATCTTTGATTACATGACTACCCTGTGATTGGGGTACAGTCCATCCAACCCCATTCATGAGCATTTTAGTTGGATTATATTTAAATAGAGCGCTTTCTTGGTTCATGGACTGTTTACCACTCAAGTGCCCTGGGTTGCTCTTAGATGAAGTTCCTGTTAATTCCCACTAAATCATAAAGAATTTAGGTCAAAAAAAAATACAACAAAACATCAAAATTTCCACAACTTCAAGCCAATCGAAGTACTTTTACAACGCTAAAGCAAAACACACCTTCCAATTATGGTGAATTAGCAGATAATTTTCAAGAAGCAACCACGTAGCACAGCACTGACGCAATCGCTCTATGCCAAGAAGCGATGCAAGAGAAGGATACAAAAGCAATCTGTAGGCAATTAAGAGAACATCAAACATACAACAAAAGGCAGACTAGGATTAGTAAATACTCTTGAGCTCCAGAGAATAAAGCAGAGGGACTTGACACCCACACAAGGTCCATACGGCTTCCGACTTGATGCTCCATTTCTTGTCTTACTTTATTTGTCTCGTTGCTTTTACCTAGAGAAAGTCTACTGTCCAATTCTTGAGAAAAAATAAGTTCATCAAATAGTTGTTTTAGTTGAGGTAGGACATGCACAGCTGTTAAATCTGGCCCAATCTGTTGACAAACTGTGACGAGGGTTGTAGCCGAAGCCTGAAAAGGAAGCAAAATATTAGATTTTTCTTCAGATGCATCCAAGAGTCAAGCCATAATGCGGCACAAAAGGCATAGTAACCGACAAAAAGTTCTCTACATAGGGGAGAAAAAAAGAAATTATTTTCGATAGATTGAGTGTAAGCTTAGGATGCAAACAAAATTAGTCCTTGACAAATACACAACCACATCGCTCGCATTGAAATATACTGTCCAGAATCCATGACATTGTCTACCACATTACTCATGTTTACGCAGTGACTTTAAAACCTCAATAACGCAACAAAATTAGTACTTTACAAATACGCTACCACATCGCTTGCATTGCAATATACTGTGTCCAGAATCTATGACATTGTCTACCACATTACTCGTGTTTATGCGGTAACTTAAAAACTTCAATAACTCGGTCTGGGATGCAGTGTCGGGACCAATACTTAATGTCCTAGTATGTACTATACTACTGCGAATACTATAATATCATAGAAGTACAACTGCCTAGATAAATTTAGGTTTGCCACGATATATACACTAGATGTTCGTAGCAACATTTTAATCTGTTGTATTAAGGTTCTTTACTTCTTTCCTTACAAAAAAAAAGAAAAAGAAAAAGAAAAAGAAAAAAAAACACAGCAGCGGGATTTTTCAGACTCAAATTTAAGTACCTGAAGGACAGGAAATTCCAAACCATTCTGCATAAGAATTGTAACAAACAGGCAACTTTGACCCTGTAGGTTGCAAAAGGCCAAATATAGCATCTTCCACTTAGAGAACAGGGAGGGTGACAAAAGATAATAGAAACTAGTATGAATAATAATTTTGAACTTAGAGGCGTACTTCAAGGAGCTTCTTGACAATCACTTCCTTCTGCAAAAATGCAATTAATCCATCCAATGCACGAAGACAATCAACAAGAGCTAACGAGTTCCAACTCTGAACAGGCTCGGGCTTGTCTATACAAAATGCGTCAATACAGGAGTGAAGAAAATTTTTAAGTAAGGGTAAGATCTGTGTGACGATAAAATTTCTCCCCAAAACAACACCTGAAACAAGCAAAAGGAGAATTCAAGTTTTACAATAGGACTTTGCGAGACAACCTAACACCAAAAGCTCCTAATAAAAGGTTGACTTAACAGGAAATACCAATTCTAACTAGTGCATCAACTCCATCAGCACAAAGTCCCTTGCCGAAACAATGAATCAGGGGCAAGACTGTCTGCTCAAACAGAACATGTTTACAATAAACAAATGAAAGCTCCAAGGAAAAACATGAAGCTGATGGACATTAGGTTATCTAACCTGTTGAACAGAAATGGGTACGCCAAGTTCTTCGCTGGAGCTAATTAACAGTACAGAAGCCGCAGATGCAGAACTCTTATTGGGAGAATTAAGCAAGTTCGAAATCACCAATGGATGTAATTTTTCAAGGTATATTTTTTTTCCAACATGATTCCACACTTCTCGCACAAATGAATCTTGAAGAAGAGAAACTTTCAAATGTGAATACCCTGTTGCCTGAAACTAAGATATCAGCAGTGGAACTGCAAAAAACTTCACAGGTTTCTCACAAAAATGGATTAAATAATAGAACTAGCCTGTAAAATCTTCTGAATGGAAGGTAACACGAATCTGTTGACTGCTTCAGGTTTGAGGCTATTCAAAAATTCTTTAAGAAGTATGTAAGCATAATCAGCCTCAACATCGGACAACGGATTTTCTAAAAGAGGTAAGCAATGAGTAGCACATATTCTAGCTGCAAATGATCCCATGGATCTCAAAGCCCCTTTCTTTGCAAAGTTTGCAGCATAACAGAGGCGGGAACTATCTGTTGCCTCTAGCTGAAGAGGAGCAATAAATAAGTAGGATGACTTAACGGTTGCTGAAAAATATGGACACTCCAGAAGACACTTTGCAGAAGGCCTCCTAACATTCATAGAAAAAGGAAGGATGCCCAGATATTAAAATCTAGATAATCCCAGAAAATAACAAAAGATACTTCGCTCATAGCATCAGAAATCAGAGATATAAACTTGTAGAGGAATTTGTACCTCTTCCAGTCTTTTTGAATGCAAGCTTCAACAATAAATTTTACATGAGGAGGAAGTTCTCTCATTCTTCCAGGAAAAGAACCATCATCCAAATACGTGGACAGTGAAATTGAATCAAAAAGTGGCTTCCTCAAGTAAAGTTCTGCAATGACACAGCCAAGAGAAAAGATATCTTTTGCCATATTTACTGAGATTTCCTTTGAACATGATGATTGTTGGGCCCACAAAACAAGATCTTGATATCCCTTATGACTTTCACCCTCCTCAATATACTGAAGAAGATTGTTGCAATGTATATCACGAGAGATACGAAAGTCGAATATGTTGTTATTTGCTTCACATGTATGATCCTTGGAACACTGACTAGATGTGTTTTGTCTACTATGGGGACTTCTTAAGCTTTTCTCTCTGGTATCCGAATAAACAGGACTCAAATGCTGAGCATGTTCACAAAATGCAGAGGCTTCTTCTATTTTACTTAAATAATCATTGCCACGGAAAGAAGTGATTTCACTTCCAACTAAGTTTCCATAATGCCGCTCAACAATAGAGTGATCATTAATTCTCCTAGTATTACCCCAGCGCATGGGATGTGGTTGAGAGAATAGCTGACGTCGCCCAATAGGCCTTGGCATTGTCGGTTGTGATGAAGGCAACATAACATTCTTGGCATCTAGGGCTGGTTTACCTGACATTTTGTACCCAAAAGTAATATCAATCCATTTATGAATTTCGCATGAAACCCGCTCACTCTCTAGAGCATCACGATGCAATTTTATAAACTCTTGAGGACTTCCAGCCCATGGAGGCACTGCCAGATCACTCATGCCAGAGTGAAGAGAACAAAATATTTGACTATCGTAATAAAACTCCGGAATGCATTCATCAGGAGTCCATTGATATAGTCTTTGCATTGTGGATGGGTACTCATTGGGCTCATAAACTGAACGCACCGCCATGCGCAGAACACTCAATGGTAACCTCCTTGCTTTGTAGCTACAAACAGCCAATTCAGAGAGGCACTCATCTGAAACATGATGGGGAATCTCAGATGTGGAGTATGTAAAATCCAACTGCTCGTCACCTTTAGCTAAACGCCACTTGCTCTTACTCAAATCCCTCCATCCCAGGTCACCTATTTCATCAGGCTTTACGCTGAAATCTATAACCCAGGGTATCACTGTATGAAATGTGTGATCTCCCCATCTTCTTCCAGCTAGTTTGTTTAAGAGAAGTAGATATCCAAAGTTACTGAGTTCTCCTCTCCACCACTTATGAAATGCAGTGGGCCAATCTACCAATCCAGAAATATTTAAATCCTCATACAGGGTTTGATAAAAACAATTATGAGCCGCACAATTTTTTCCTACGAGATGCAAATCTAAAGAATTTTCATTTATGGCATTTGGTTTATCTTGCAAGTCTGGTCTGTCACAAATGTTTAACCAAACCCAAGATGAATTAGCAAACATCACAGTGGAAGGACAAATATTGCCATGGGAAAGCCCTAACCCATGGATGTAACAGAGAGCTGAGAGTATTTGATAAACTAGAAACTTTCTATTCCACTCCAAATCCAATGCTTCAGGAGTAAAATGGAGAATATTCTCCAATGTATACGAGGCTTTAGGATAAACAACACCTGTAAAATCAGGCACCTTTAGCATTCCCAACACAGGGACCAAATTTGGATGCCTGAGGCAACCAGGAACATGGTCATCAAGAAATGATGGTACCCCCACTAAGCTAAGGAAATTTTGACTTGCACGGCACGTTGCTTTTCCTTCAATCATAGCGCTGAGTGAACACAATATGTCATCTTCCAAAGAGCCCGATGTTAAACTGGAAGCGATATTTTCAAATGTTGAGAAGGAGCCATTTCCAACAAAAGCACATGGCGCAATTGCACTAATAGTTTTCAAGCAAGATGATCTACCAGAATTGTAGCAGGAAGAATTCTTGCAGTGAGAACCATACAGATCAGCCTTCATTCCACCATTCAACGAGTTGGATTTTTCCGCCATGACAGTAGATATCTTGTCATTACAAACTGATTTGCCATCATTCTGGTCAGTCTCATTATCGTTGATGCATTCAAGATCATCCATGATATGATCATCCCTACAGCAGCCATTAAGACTTGATATCAGATGACCAAAAGGGGGGTATCTGGGTTATAAAAAGCGCACTTCAGACGTTCCTAAGCCAACACTCAGTGACAAACTAGCCAAAACGCCTCAATGGCCTTATGCCCTTATGTGCGCCTGGTAGATAAGGGGCATCTAGCGAGGAAACTACTATGCACTATTCAATTTTTTTCGTCTAGTTCATTTATGTCCTTTTTGCCACATTATCCCTGGCTTTTACTTTTTTACATGTTAACCTTCTCGAAAATCCAACAAGTGTGTTGTTGCACAAAAATTATTTTGCAACAATGTATTTGCTTGCAAAAGTAGTGTAACTCGTGTCCATGAGGCGCGACACAAGGCGTGTGCAAGAAAACATCTCAACCAAATCTTATGCTGATGATTGAAGTCGCAAGATCGATTTTATACTCTGACAATCACCTTGGTACACCTATTAATACAGAATTGAAACTAATGTAAACATATTCAAATTTAACAGCAAAATCGGAAGTATACAGAACACATTCACAATTGCCCCCATAAGCTCTAACCCAATTCTCATTTCTCACCATTTTACAAGTTCATCTTGCAACTATAAACCTACATAACAAGATGATTACAATAGGAGTAACCTTGTTATGGTCCAAGACTGACTTGATCATATTTCAAAAACAAAGATCAGAAGTTAGAAAGATCAGGTGCAAGAGCGAGGACAAAACTTAGTATCTCTTTTACAAGTCAATTTCATTATGCACATAGGCTATGCTTGTAATAATTGGTTCTATGCTCCTAAATAGTAGGTTCGACTCAATATTCCTAATGGCAGGGTGAGAGGAGCTAGCAGGGGATGCCGCTGCGGCGCCGCCACCCTAAGGAATGAAAGTTATGAATTATCTAGGTAAAATGTACAATTTCTTTAATTTACTCTGTTGCATTACTAAATTTCCCTCCCTAAAATCATTTCATTTATATTATAGCCTCCCTTATTTCAAATCATGTCTTCACCCATGAATCTTCCACTGTCATCTCTTTTAGCTACTATAACTCTTAGGGTGCGTTTGGATTCGCAGATTTGGAGGGAAAGAGAGGGGAGATATTTGGAGAAATGAGAAATCCATTGTTTGCTTAGCAAAATGGATGTGGAAGGATTTGGAGGGTGGGAAATTGGATCCCTCCATTTCAAGCCAAATTATTTCCCCTACACCTAAGGAAAGATTTGAAGAGAAAATCACCTCCTCCGTTCTCCCTCCCCTCCCTTTCCCTCCTATTTTGGTATCCAAACAAAGCCTTAGTCTTCGTTTGGGTAGGAGAATTCGGAGGGAAAGGGATTTAAAGGGAGACAATCTTCATTGTTTGCATAGCAAAAGGATGGTT
>LHUT01005338.1:0-12928 GCA_001412135.1 Silene latifolia subsp. alba | reverse complement strand
CCCGCCATTTTAGCAAAAATAAAAAATAAAAAAATAAAATGGTAAGGCCCGTCAGCCAGGCCCGGCCTTAGCCCGTCCCTGGTCCTGGCCCGGGTCAAACATATCACAGCCCGGCCCGGCCAAGTCCGTCTCTTCCCCCTGGCCTGGCCCGGGTTTGACCAGGAGAGCCCAACCCGCCCCCTGACCAGCCCGGCCCGAGTACAGGTCTAGTCATATGAATGCGGTCAAAAAAAATATCTCAGTCATATGAACAGTGCAAAACGACTCCCCATCTGTCATTTTGGCTTTTGTGTTTCAATGGGTCATTTTTGCTGCCGGGTTCTATAATTGGGACTTAATACAACCGCATCCATTGGCCTTCCAAAGCATGCTTTCCTCATTTCATTTGTTTGTTTGGGTTCATTGTTTTTGGCAGAATCCCTGGGATTTGTTTTTTGGGCAAAATGTTTTCTTAGGAAGGAAGAGATTAAGGTAAACTAGAAAAAATCAGACTGAAAATCTCAAATTTACCATTGTTTAAAAGGTGATTACCCGTACTAGCCCCCTAGAGGCCTAGATCCACTACTGTGGTGAGCAGCGATGTAACCAGGATTTGTAATTTGGGGGGCGGCCTTAATAGAATAAGATAAACTAGGAAAAGATGTGAAGTTACGGCCTTAATAGAATAAGATAAACTAGTAAAAGATGTGAAGTTATTAATCTATGGAAGAACGATCACCCTTGCTAAACCCTCTTAATACCGCCACTGGTAGTGAGTATGGTAGGTCGGTAGGATGATCTCAAGTTTTAAGTTTTTATGCCTACTAAGTATTCGATTCCCTTTATACTAAATCCATCTGGATTTGTTGTTTTAATAATGTGAGCTTTGATATTGGTTACTGCCTTACTGGTCAAATATGATATTCATTTGCTACTAAAGACAGATATTGAGCCCCTCTCACATTTTTTTTTGAGGGATCCCCTCTCACATATTTAGGCTCATCCTTGGTTCAATGGTTTTGATTGGGAGAGAATATGTCAAATGGATGCTGAGTTTATTCCCGTGGTCAATGATGAGTTAGACACACAGAATTTTAAGAAATTTGATGAGGTAAAATAGCTACTTGTATGTTACGGCCCTTCTTTAGTGTATTTTTTCGTGGACTGACTGCCATTTTTGTACATTTGAAGGCTGGCCATCAAATGCGTTTAACAGTATTTGGTATCAGCTTTTTAAATATACTTGAAACTGTTTAAAAATACATTCTGGTATCAAAACATGTTCGTTTTATAAAGCTTTTGAAGGTCACCACCGCCTCATTGTTAGATGACAGGTGTTTGATTTTCGTGTTAGAGGATAAGTGTTTGAAGATCACTGGCGCCTCATTGTTAGACGATAAATGTTTGAAAATCACCGCTCTCAATATTTGTATGCTTCATTCTTATGATTAGAAATGTATGAGTTTGTATTCTTGTCCATCTCTCTAATTGTCAGCCCTTATCTCGTGTTTATCTGGTCTGTGCATATACATTGAGTGTGCTAAATGGTCTGATGTCTTTTTTAATTTCCATTTAGTTTTTGGTATTTGTTTTGGTTTGATTTGTGCTAATTCGAAGTCCATTATTTGCTTTACACCATTTTTTTGGTTTTCTATTACGTTTTACATTTGTGATACAGAGTACATTGCCTTGAATTGTGCATTGTGTATTTGTGTGTTACAGGTGATTCTAGCAAATAACTCTGCAACACACTCAGTACCCCTTTAAATCTGATTTTTCATGGTATGCTATACTTAATCGAGGGAGATCAGTTTGGGGAAATGCTCAACATTGCTGCAAAACTAGAATCAATTGAGCCTTGCTGAAGTGTCAAGGACAGGTATCCTTTTCTTTAATAGCTTAAATGTGATAGTGCTTGAATTTTCCATGTTCCTTTTGTTAATTTTCATAATGTTTGATTCTGATTGTCGGAATTGAAGCAATAATCTTGGTGTTTCCTGTTTGTATGGCATGCTTCAAGTCTTCATTATGGTGTTCAAGGCTTGTTGCTTATTTATTTGATTATGAGCTACAGTAGATTTTTCCTCTTTCTTAGCCTATAGTACTACCATTTAAAAAGATACACAAAAGACATGTTAGAAAAAACAATGGTTTATCAGACATGGTTGGTTTTACAAGAACTGGTCATAATAGGTAGTTATGAACCATTTAAAAAGATACACAAAAGACATGTTAGAAAAAACAATGCCGTGAAGTTTCTGTTTTACAATTTCATTTCTGTATAAGGCTTGTGTTCTATAGTATTTTAATTAGTATACACCATGAAATAAGATTTAAGGTTGATTGCACTTTTTCTGTACTTGGCTTTTGTCCTTTTCTATTAATGGCTTGTGAATTGAAATTAAATATCTTTCGATTGTCCCCTTTTATACCAATAGATGATCAGTTAATTAAGCTTGTAACCTGGCAGGTTGATTTTTTTTTTTTTTTTGTTATTGATCTTAGCCGTTGTGTTGCTAAGGCAAGAGCAAGACTGCGTACATCCGACCCCCCTACCCCACAATTTGCGGGTGCCATTGAGGCCCTGGGGTAATGTTGTTGTATTGATCTTATCCTTTGTAATGAGTATGGAGGATGATAAAGAAAATTCAATCTAAACAATAAACATGTAAACAGCGAATGGAGAGTTTAGGGAAAATAACATTGTTGTATTCCAAGTATAGGTCTATAAATCTATTCAAAATCGGCAATAATTTTTTGACCCTGCCTTTTTAAGTTGTTAAGAACGTAACTATCAGTCTATACACAATCCACTAATGTCATTATTGTGGAACAGAGAAAGAAGTGGCACCAGTGATCGCCCTCAATATCACAATCAAAGTAAATGTTAATGTGCATTTGTGTATAGTGTATACTGCCTGTGTTCAATTGGTTATATAGTTTGCTTTTTTGGCTACGGTCATTTTAAGTTCAGACCAATTGTTTTGTAGATGTTGGGTGATTTAATGACTGTGTGTTATATCAAATGCTTGTATGTGGATCTAATAGGAGAATTTGCGTTTTAAATGTGTTTATGAACTTGAATACTTACCTCCAAAAAAAATATTGTGTTTATTGTTTCCAGCCACAAGGGAAGGACCTTAGAGGCTATTGCCAAGGTTTTGAGCTCAGGGCCATGGTAAGTATCTTTTGGAGGATAAGGCGATGATGATAGGAGATAAGGAATCAAGGATAGGTAGAGTGAAGAACAAATGCATATAGAAGAGAAGGGACGGAATGAGAAAAAAAGATAAAACAATGACGAATTAGGCGTCATTTGTGGCACTGGACTTGAAACTGTTGCACAGTTATTCTTTTGTGTGCTTTACTACCGGAATGTTGAACATCCTGATCCCTACTGTTGATACTTGACAATGGAGTTTGAAGAAAAACTTGAGGTCCAATGGGCGTAGTCGCACACTCGCACATACGCATCGTCGTGTTTGGTGTACTGATAGGCCAGTACTACTTTGCATGGAATGTGAGGAATTATAGGCTCCCAAATATACTTGTTCAACAAGTCATGGCAAGTGGTAGGCATGTTGGCTGCAACATACCAGGAGAACTAACATCACACAATATGTTGTGGATTGGTTTTTCAACTTTTGTTTGCTAAATCTTAGGCTTTATTTATGGGATAATATTATAATGATTGGATTGGGGTGGGAGTGTGCCCTTTTTTCTCTACCTTGATTTTGTATTGGTCATGAATTTTCTAATACAATTTTACATTTAACCAAAAAAAAAGTGAGAGATTGAATAAGAAGCGAACGAGATTTTATTCAAACCCATTATATATGATTGTCAAACTTTGAGTAGTTTTGTAAATGTATTTGGAAGATATCATATTGGTTCTCATTTACTTGGAAAAACTAAGCGCATATTCCATCCCACTTATATATGCAAAGCTTGTTAAAACTTTCATGACCTCGCTATGCTCAAGGATAGACTACGTTTATATAACTATTTTGTGGTACGGTCATTGCGAATAATATGGACACCAAAATAATTATAAGAAAAGCACAAAAAACAAAACCAAAAAAAAAAACTACCAAAAATACACTCTAACCTGGATCGAACACATGATCTCCAAGGATTATCTAACTCTTGAGAGCATGTTGCCACTAGAACAAATACAGAATGCTGTAGGAGTACTACTTGCCTTTTAATTATTCTTTCTCCGTCTCTGCTCATTTACCCTATTGACTCTTACTCTCCCTCACTCTCAGTCTCTTTTCCGCCGCTCTCTATCTTCCTCGTCTAATTTCATCTAACCCTAACTCCATCATCATCATCATCATCATTATCATCATCATCATCATAATTCCCAAATTCATCATATATTCATCTTCATCATCTTAAACTTTGTTGTTGTTGTAGTCTTTCAGCTTCATCCTCAAGGAAAAAAGAGAAAATGAATTGCCGTCTAATTTTCTGCCTCATCTTCAATTTCCATCACTATTAATTTTCTGCCTCAGCTTCATGTCAATATTGGATTAATTGAAGTGTATATTCAGAACAAGTTTATGTAAGTATTATCTACATCTTTTGAATGTATTTTGAGATGCATATTTTTTCGATTTTTTAAAATTTGTTAGTGTTTTTTTGAAAGAATTTTGCGACCTTCTGTACTCCGTAATTGTTATTGTTATGTTTTATTATAATGATTTATATTTTTTTTTCCCGAAATCTTCAAATCTACATTTTCTGTTGCAGTTGTATGGTGGCTTTATTTTAGAAATATGTCGATTATTTTCTAAACAAATTGTTATTACTGTTGTTATTTCATATGCGGAGTATCTATACCTGTCTATTGTTTTTTTAAATTGCAGGTGATCAGTTGAAATTAAATACATGAGGGTGATAATGGTTCATATTATTATATGATTCGCCAACATAGGATTGTATAATCTCATTATATCCGATTTGATCTCAATTTTTTTTGAGAGGGTAGGGTTAGGA
The DNA here is from genome assembly GCA_001412135.1 of Silene latifolia subsp. alba. Lineage (NCBI taxonomy): Eukaryota > Viridiplantae > Streptophyta > Magnoliopsida > Caryophyllales > Caryophyllaceae > Silene > Silene latifolia. The sequence goes on along the minus strand of LHUT01005338.1, from coordinate 7,948 downwards.
AGTACGGAGTATTTTCGCCTCGAGAAAGAGGGTCAACTGCACCTGTTCCCGGGTCTTTGGACTGAGTGCATCGAACGAAGAATCATCGTCTTCTCTTCTTATTTGGACAGACTCTGCCATTATATCAGACGAGCTACGGAATGATTTGATCTCAATTCTGAATCCCATTATATCAGATTTTATAAATTAGGAATCTCTGATTAGCATAACAACCCATACATAGTAGTAGTAATGGAGGCCCAAAGACCATCGGAATGGGTCGTAACCATGAAATTAAAACTCAAGGCAGCTCAAGAATATGCTGCAAATCAACCATGGCAGAATTGGGGTATATATCGAGTTCCTCGTCGCTTGAGAGAAGCTCAAGAGGACAAGGTTTATGTACCTCAGACGGTTTCCATCGGTCCTTACCATCACGCAGACGAACAACTTCAATCGATGGACCGTCACAAGTGGATTGCCCTTTCCCGAACTTTGGAACACAGCGGTCAAGACTTAGACGTGTATCTTGATGCCATCAAACGGGTAGAAAAACAAGCAAGGGCCTGTTTTCAAGAAGATATTTCTCATCTTAGCAGTAATGAGTTTGTAGAAATGATGGTACTCGACGGTTGTTTCATCCTCGAGTTGTTCCATTGTTCTCCCAAGACTGAGAATGCCCATGATTTGGAAGCGGTTATTTATAACCGAACGATGATCGATGATATATTGTTGGATTTGGTAATGTTGGAAAACCAAATTCCTCTATTCATACTCGATCGGTTGCTGGAAATAATCTCTAATAATCAACCAAATTATCGGGCAGTCGATTTAGCATTGAACTTGTTCAATGCGGAATGGTTAACAGGTACGTACTCACCCTCGAATCCTCATTTATTTATAAAACGTCTTGACTTGGCTTTCCTAATACAACAATTCGACTTATTTTAGTGCAATTTATTTATAAAACGTCTTGACTTGGCTTTCCTAATACAACAATTCGACTTATTTTAGTGCAATTCATTCGAACGGAAACTAGGGTTTTTTGCTCAAATAGTCATTTCTTTCAAACTATTCGCCAAAATAAACATACTTTACCAAAGGTAAGGCATAACAAAGGCAATTACCAATTTTTGTTATGTAAAAACAATATATTACATTCTCGGATTTCTTAATCTCATATTTTAAGTGCAGTAGAGTTCAATGAAACATATTTCTTTATTAATTATTTCAAGCCTCAAGAAGAAAGACAATTGCCAAAAAGTTTGGTTGCTTGGTGGATTATTTTGGATGAATTTTTTGATGTGCCTTATTGCATTTTTTGTAGGCACGCCAATTTCCGCAACTGAATTGGGAGATCTTAAATCGTCACTTGGGAATGGAAATTCCCTTCATATCCTCGACCTTTTCAGGCAAAGTCTCCTTTACCAAGAACCTCAACAAAACCCTATTTCCCTACATAACTCTTGGTGGCAGACATTTGAGAAATCTCTACCAGAGTTTGTTCGGAAATGGTATCGTTCCGGCCTAGACTCGAAAAGAAATCATAGACAACTTATACCGAGGGTAACCGAATTACAAGAGTCAGGAGTAAAGTTGAGGAGAAGAAGCAGTAACCAATTTTGGGACATCAAGTTCAACAAAGGGGTTCTCGAAATCCCGTCCCTGTGGATTCAAGACAGTACAAAGTCGATTCTGCTCAACCTAGCTGCTTTCGAACAGTGTCACTCCGACATCAAAGAAGCTGCCATTGCATCCTACCTAGTCTTCATGGAATGCCTGATCAAGTCCCCAGAAGACGTCGGCTACCTCAATCGACATGGAATCGTTCAGCATCTCCTTGGCGATGATACAGAAGTTGTCGACATGTTCAAAAGTGTCGCCGAGGAAATGTTAACGGATGCGCATAGTAACCGTTATGCAAAGCTAGGGGATGAGGTGAATGCCTATTGTCTTCAGAGAAGAAACAGATGGAGAGCGAATCTTTTACGGAACTATTTCAATAATCCATGGGTTATCATCTCGCTTGTAGCTGCATTCTTTCTGTTGTTGCTTACAGTCACACAGACTGTCTATACAGTCTGACCCTTTTACAGATCGGCTCCTTGAGAAAATGGTGGTGATATGGGAGATTTGGGGGATGAGTATGATGCCGAATATCCTTGCATTTCACCAGTTTAACTTCGGTTGTCTTTATTTGATCATCTTCTTAAATCTGGTATTGGTATCAGAAATGGGGTATGCATGATGAAGGGGAAGCTCCAAACGATTTTGAGATTGAGGAGATTGTTAGTCAAGAAGGTAACAAAGACGCACCTTACCAAGTTACTTTCGCTGTCCAGAACTGGGGTTCAATACCACTTAGCCGGTCTCAGAAACCTTATTCATGGAATGCCAAGCGGGGAATTTTATGTAAGTACGGAACTCGCTCAGGCTTACCAGACTTGCGCCTTATTTGTTTTGTTTGTGCTTAAGATTTAATTACATGTGCAGCCTGAGAGAGGAGAGGAAACTGGGTTAGATTTAATTAAATGTGCAGCCTCAGAGATATTTTTTTGTTTTTGCGTGCCCGTTACTATTTGGGCTTCAGAGTATGTATAATTTAGTCAAACTTCTGAATGTAGATTTGAAATTGCCATGAGTTCGTGATTTACGTTTTAGCACCCTTGAAATATGCCACCATATATTGCTCCTCTGATGTATCATAGCTCTGAGTCCGTGGAAAGGTATGACATGAGTTGATATATATTTTTTTCGAAAATCTTTATATGACCTGCATAATCATTAAAAGTTGTTCAATACTGAGAGAATTCTGGTTGAGAATTATGATAAAGTGAGACATAAACTCACAAAATCATAATTACAGGCTCTAAGAGTTGAACACTTGAGCGTGTTCATGTCATTGTTGCAGCTAGCCGAGTTTGTATTGCCAACTATCTTGAGTGCATATTTTTCTTGGGTGTCAATCAACGACCTCTGATTGTGGGCGATAACCATAAGCTGCAGGTTTGTCATTTGACTATGTTTCTCTTTTTCTTTTCTTTTTTCTTTTTTTTTTTACAAATTTTGGTATATGTTTAATGATATTTATTTTGATAAACTGTAGTTTCATTGTTTCTTTTGGCCTTGTCATGTAATGGACTAAATCAAAGTTGTCTCTCAAAATCTTTTGTGATTTAGTCGTCATTTGACTGCTTGGTTACGGGACAATTGGAAATAAGCCTTTTCTGTTCTTATGTGGCATAGCCTCTTTGTTGTCTGACCATCACCCCGCTTGGCAGTTGGCATGTACTCCCTTTGTGCCAATCAGTTATTTAACTTTGATTAAAATACCCCCCGCGAAAAAAAAAAAATGGTAAAGAAATGATGGGGAAAGAGGGAGCATACATTTGTTTCCGTTACGTTTGTTATGATACAACTACTGTACTTATAATCGTTGAACATGACAATTTTTGTGTTCAAATTTATTGGACGTGAATAAATAAATTTATTTGGTCATTGCACTCAGTAGTTGGGGTCCTTCTTGGTAGCACTGGAAGAGGTTTAAAGTTGTTTGAATATCCTCTTCAACATCCGTCAATGAAGAAAACCAGACTGCTTCATTCTAAGTTTGTAGGCGGATTTAGGAGCCGCCAATGTAGATTAAGTAGTCCCCTCTCAAGCCACAGTGCGTGACACTTTAACGTATAATCCTGAACTCCTTTATGTAGTTAGTTAGAGCCATTGACTGAAGTGCTCTCCAATCTCCATTCCTCAAGACCTTTCAGACATTTAATTGCGGTGGAACCAAGTAGGTTTCTGTATGTCCGTTGGATAATTTATAAACTTATTGGACAGGAAGTTTATTTTTTGATGAGCTAAGCAGGGTTTTTTTGTTGCCTTATGTATTTCGACCACAAGCACTCCTTTTTTCTGTATGTATGTTTGATATGTCACGTGGGTGCTTTTGGGTCGTTAACAAGCAACTTGGATTAGATAACTTAGGATGAAGAGTTGAAAACAATGATGTTCTATTACCTTTTTTTCCTCCTCTTTGACCATAGTTTGTTAGTCCTTGCATTTGTTTTAGGAGATGCTTTTATGTTAAATTTAGTATCAAAATAGCAAAATTTGTTAGCCCCCCCTCTTTTACCATTGTCTGTTAATCTGTATGTATGTCGAGGCGGAAACTAGAAGGCTATTGAACTGAAATCCGCTCTTTGAGTAAAGGAATACAAAAGGAAGATGGGCTGATGCGGACATCTTAGCAGAGTGATAAGATTTGAGCTCGATAGGTTCCTTGGTCAGTGTGCTTACTGTTTTAGGCCTTAGGCATAGAGCATATGCCCCAGCTTGTGTGGACGGATAAGTTGACTACATTTGTGTGTCTTTACATTCTTTGTTTTGAATGCCTGGTCGCCCTCATAATTGCAAACTGCCTGGTCGCCCTACAGTGTTTTAGATTTGTACATTCCACCAACAAATCCACTGTGAATTCGTAGCTCAGTATATACGGAGTACTAATCTATTTATTGTGCAGGCCGCCTTTGTACCAGATAACTAAACAAATGGCCCCAACGACCGAGAGCCATTCTGCATCGACCGTTCTGCAAGTCGGTCCATCTTACAGTGCCTACCCGGATGTCACAGCGCTGGGCCATTCTCCTTATGTAGTTAGTTAGAGCCATTCTGCGTCGACCGTTCTGCAAGTCGTTCTTCAAACATTCCAATGTGAACCCATCTCTGGGATGCTTCTAGACTAGAGTCGGAGCACTCGCTGATGCAAATGATGTATATATGCACCATTGCACCTACATCAGGGTGCATGTCACACCACCTGCGTTCCCTCTATGGATTGGCACGCACATCTGTGCCGGGGAAATGGAACAAAAAATTAATAAAACTGATGTGTATAAATAAGCATTCGCATTATCATTGAGTCCGTTTTCTTTGTTTGTATGAATGTATGTAACGATAGAGCCATAACCAAAAACATAATCATCTATTTTTTTGCTATGGCTCAAGATCTATTTTTACATTGTGTTATAAGTATTTTGCAATGTTATTTATAGCCTGCAACCAAGTGTTTTCTATACAAATTTCACGGAGCGGAAATGGCACAATTATTACGGTGCTTTCTCACGACCTCATTATTACACCTTCCCATTATCATCAAGTCCGTTTTTTTTAACATTTGTACCAATGTATGATACGATAGAGCCATAACTAAAACCGCAATGGTTATCTTGCGAGCGTTATAATACGCAATTTAATACTACTGCATTGCTTTCTCAAAAAGGCCGCCACACAAACACTCGGTGCGGAGCAACAACTAGTAAACACAAACAAGACTAGAAAATTGATGTATGTAGTTTTCATTTGTTAAAAAAAATTGTCTTTAGCTTCCAATCTCTTTGTTTTTATAGAACATCAAATCATGTCATTTGGTATCGATTTGGTATTTATTAGCTGATTTGTCCTGTCATTTGGTATAGATTTGACCAGTTTCATGTTTAAGACGGGCAAATCATGTTCCGGGGACCGGGGGTGTCCCAATCTCAATTGTGGAGAAGGGCCAAACTTGGACTGTACCTAGAGACCCGCCGGCTGCCTTGCACTCCACCCCTTCGGCCCTTCCTAGACCCGCATTAATGTTGGAGCTAGATTAGACATGTAACTCATATGTAGAGCTGATAAATTTGAACCAGTCGGAGAAACCGTACTTGACAGAACCCGAAAGTCAAAATCAGCCCAATTCGACCTATTTATGACCCGATACAACCTGATAGTCATAGAGCCGAACCTGGCCATTATTGAACCGATTATATTGATGATCGGACAATTATCAAGCTTAACTTTTGGATGTTTTTGAAGCCATGAAGGTGCTTGATTATGTCGACTACCGAATAATGCAATCTCAACGTGTGAAGTCGCTCCGGTTATGATCAATAACAAGGATTATATTTTCCTTATACTTCCTACTCATAGGCAAATCTCGAACGAGTTTAATTTAATTACTAATTGTGGTTCAAAAAATGTGATGTTATAGAGTCAGATCAAGTCATGACATGATACAACCTAACAAGTCGAAAAATCCTTCAAGGTTAATGAAGAAAGATCTCAATTTCCTTCTTCCAAGAACATTTTGATGACTTCGTCTCGAGAAAAATCAGTGAAATAACCCTTTCCGGCAACCACGCCTTCTTCCACTGCAAGACGCTCAACTTCATCCTGAACCTTGTCTCCTCCCACCTGGTGTGGGTCCAACAAATTGCAGGCGACCTCAATGACACCTTCCTCGTGAACAAGCGCCATGGCTTGTACCGCTGGAAGTCCACCTCCCCTTTCACTGACGCGTTTTGCAATTCTACGAACAGCTGAAATATTAGTCGAAAAAACTGGTACATTGTAGTTATCCACCCACTTAGTCGTCCCAATCACAATAACGCCTTTGGAGCTGTCAGCCTGACTTGGTCCTTCATCGGGAGCAAGAGGTAGATCTTGTGATTTCGACCCTCCAGCCCATATATTTCCCTGAATATTTGGGCTGAAATACCCAAGCTCTCTTCGTATGGAATCCAGTGTCCTTCCATTTTCATGTGCAGCACCGTAAAGGTAAGTGGGGACTGCAGATTTAAACAATGCAGCAGTTTAGTTCAAAGATCGGTATCAGTAATGAAGAATGCCATGCAGTTCACCAATCATCACTCCACAAGTCCACAGTACTCTGGAACTTCTCCCTATATTATTTACTCATTAAGTTATTCATTTTCAATGGAGCCAAAGATTCATTACTCTTTGGTTCTGGATTATGATGGAATAAAGCAAAACGGCTCACAAAAGTGGTTGAGCTTCTTTCTCTTGTGAAGTAGTGGTCCTTCGATACAGTTCTCGACGCNNACAAGGGTAAGGCTGCATGCATCCGACCCCCCCTTACCCCGCAATCCGCAATTTGCGGGAGCCATTGAGGCACTGGAGTAATGTTGTTGTTGCTGTAAGTTATTCATTTTCACGTCAGGGATTCGATTAACTTGAAGGGACATGAAAAGGCACAATCATATATCTACAGTCCACAGAACCATAATGCATGAACTAAGGGATATAGTCTATTTGACACTCCAATAGATACCAATCGCTCAAAGCTCCTAAATCACCCGTCTGAAAGACTGAAATGGTGAAATGACTATTTTATATTTTCTATCCGAACAAGAATCTTAAACAGCTGAAGCTCCTAAGTCCTAAATCATGCATTCTGAAAAGTTAAAACAAGGCATAGATATATACCTTCCACAATCTTTCCAACATCAGATGCCAAAGACTTTGCAACATTAGCTGTTTGTTCCAGAGAAGTATTGGCTAATGGATGAAAGCAAATATGATCCACAACTCCAAGCCGAGGATGAGTTCCACTATGCGTATCAAAATCAATGTTTTTGAACGCAGTTGCGACCATTGCAAGTGCAGCATCTTTTAGCGGGCAAGAATCCAAGGATGAACTCGGACGTAGCTTAGATACAAGTGTATACCCAACTCGGTTATAAGTCTCATCTTCAAACTTATTGACTATCCTAGCTTCACTGCAGAGTTTTGCAGCTCGCTCGATTGCCTCAAGGGCAGCCTTGTTTCGGCTTTCCGAAATGTAAATTTTGCAACAAGCAAGCATTAGCTTCAGCATTTTAAGTCCAAGAACATTTCCAGTCTGTAGATAGAGGCCAATATCAGCCTCACCCCCATCATGTAAAGAGCATAACTACAGGGCAATAAAGACCACACACTCTTGATGTTACATAATTGATATCCACACATTTCTTACACTTAATACTACAATGCACCACATTCCACACATCGATGCCTATTTAGTACGCTCTGATACGATTATGTGATACGCACTTTCTACACAGTAATACGGATATGTCAAACCAAAAATCATAATATGTTGTAAACTCGCAATACATATATATGAAAATAGGGCGCCACCGGGTGACACCCA
>LHUT01005334.1:5144-18079 GCA_001412135.1 Silene latifolia subsp. alba | reverse complement strand
TTTTTTTTTTTTTTAGACAACGAGTAACTTATTATTGAATACATAGATGTTACAAACTCGAAATAAAGCAAGCTACTCGGTACTTTTGCCATAAGGATAGCCGTTGGACAGTCCGATACTCCGATATCATCCCCAAGTAGTTTAACAATATGTATTCCTCCGAGCCTAACATATACTCTCAAATTTCCTGCCTTGTATATGCAAATCGTCCTGCTTCGCATAACTCCGGTATGCTTAAGATATTCAATGTGTTTTTTCTTGTCTTCATTTTCATTTGTTTGAATTTTTTTCAATATGATGAACTCAGAAGTTGGCAGTTACATTGACGCCATTGACGGTAGGATTTACGAAACCAACTGTTTGTGATCTAATTTTGCGCTCTTCTCAAACTGTTTTATTAGTGTAAAACCGCCTTACACAAGAATTTGTGGTTCTGATTATGTGTAGTTTCAATTTTTAAGGTGCTTAAAACTGTAATCCAGTTTTAGTTTCAATTTACTAATAAACCTTTTTTTTAATCGGTGTATTTGGGTCAATTAGCATGTTGTTCTACAATCTGACTCGTTTAAAACGCTTTACACGAGTATTTGTGATTGTTCGTAGAACCCTGCTTTGAACAGTAGCGATTCTTGGATAAATTCAGGCAGGGCATTGATGTGAATTATTACTATGTCAAAGATTACAGTAGAGTTAAAAGCACATTAAGTTTGACATACATTTCTTAGGAGAAAGGACCATTTGAAATTAGGGTCTAAACGGTGTGGAAGGATTGTCAATTTAGGTTATTAGGGTTGAAGCAGGACTCTATAGAGCGCTTAGTAATCGTTTTTGAACGGACTAAAGTGGAGTATGTTAGCTATGATATAAAGGCATATGGCAACTTAGAGTTTTGATTTCAAGTTGATGTAGTTAGTAGCGTTGCTGCAACATTCAAAATTGTATATACTGAAATAGATACGAGCTGACAGTCGCTTTTCCATGGAGGTCGGCCATTTGCTGTTATGTGATTAACCCACATTGTAAGTGGGCATGAGCTTGTTGCTCAAGAGGACTCAAGTTAATTCATTTTTCAATCCCATTGCTTAGCCAATCACAAACAATCATTGTATATGACATCTTTGTCAATGTTTCTTTCAATATGTGTCAATAACGTCTCTTCCATCTCGAAAAATGTAGTTCAACATAATGTCGATCATGATATGCTGGGTGTCTGCTCTCTTTTAATGAGGCATGTTTTGTACATTTGCTTCTGATATGCATCTAGAATTCTAGATCCATGCAACTATTCTCGTGTTTGAACATTGCTCATTTTCATTTGATGCCAAGGAATAAGATTATTTACAGTCTCAAAAATCAAAATATCTTCATTGCTGTTGAAATCTATGCGACTATGCATTATTTCATTCACTTTACTTCTCATATAATCTACTTTTTTACAAGAAATGGCTAAATAATGCAGATAGTTCAGGAAAATTACTTTTTACATCTTTTTTTTGTCATTCTACTATAATGAAAATTGATTAGGTGTATGAGTTTGCAGACCTGGTATTGACATTGCTTTGAAGTGATTAGCAACTTAGTTTCATTAGCTGTCAAAGTTTTAGCATTGCTCCCGGGTTCTAGTCCTTTGCCTTTAGAATAGAAAATGATCAACAAGCTATATTTTGGTGATTCATAACTCTCTCATTTTGTTTGTTTACTGTAACATTGAACTTAGGCGTATGACAGTTATTTCCATCACTCCAATTTCACGGCAACTTTGATGTGTGTACGTGTGTGTGTATATATACATATATACCTTCCCCGATCAGGTTACATGCATAAAAAATACTCCGTAACATGTTTGTCTCTGCCATTGCTTGTGCTACTCATCTCTAATGCTATACCCTGTATCCTTTGTATTCAGCTTGAAAGAACGAGGAGTTGCGACAGCCATTAAAGGAACTTGTCTGTGTATGGTAAGTCCAGTTCGTTGGCTCATATCCAAAGTCCTCTCCTTTTCCTCCCCAGATAGCGCCCAATCGAACATATTCACGAGGTGTGCTAGCACAATCTCATTGTTGGCCATAGCAAAGTTTATTCCAGGGCAGCCCCTCCTACCATACCCAAATGGAATTAGTTCAAAATCCTGACCTTTAAAATCTATCGGTGAGTTTAAGAATCTTTCTGGACGAAATGCATCGGGTTCTTCCCAAGTTGAAGGATCCCGATGTATTGCCCAAGCATTGGTTATGACTCGTGTTCCCGCAGCTATGTTGAAGCCATTAATTTTGACATTGTGAGTGGATTCACGTGGGACCAAGAGTGGAATTGGAGGATACATTCGGAGTGTTTCCTTGATCACTGCCTTTAAGTACATCATTTTCTCAAGATCATCTTCACTCAGATCTAACTGGTTGTCGGTAATACCCCTTACCTCTTCTTGCAATCTCTTCATAGCTTCAGGATGCCTTAAGAGTTCTGTCATAGCCCATTCTAGCACAGTGTATGTTGTATCTGTTCCACCAGCAAATACGTCCTGTGTGAAATAAGATTGAAACCATATTAACTTATAGACAATTCATTTTCGTACTCTTATAGTCTTATGCAATGTGTATGATTGATAGTTGACTACTACTGTAAAAACATGCCTTCACTAACTAGCGTTCGTGTTATCTATGAGTGAAGATTGACTTGGAGGGAAGAAAACACTCTATGAAATGGGTACTACTGTTACAGTTGAAATTAAAATCAGAGGCGTTTATAAATTATTGGGAGACACATGAAGTGATGAAGACACTAGGAATTAAGTTTAATATAGCCCCATATTATATTGGCTTCAATTATAGTGATCTGTTTTGCGGTGATTTGGTAATCTTGTGATGTTACTCAAATGCGTTAGTTGCGGCGAATAAGTTAGACACACATGGAGGGAATAAGTTAGACACACATGGAGGGAATAAAATACTACTCCATGTAGATCATATTACTGTCCCATGTTAAGTTTCAATACCATCCATGTTATGTCGGCTCTAATCAGTGCTCTCTTTTGTGACGGTATTGTAATTTTTGTGATGCTGACATTCTATTGTCTTTTATACATCCTGAGACTATTGTTCTTTTATGTATTTTATGTACTCATTGATTTGCTTGTAGCCGGGTGGAAATTTTGAAGTGCCTGACTCCTACAAAAACCGAAACTTGCATGCTACATAAATTCCTATGTTTTACGGGGTTGGCAGGAAGGGAGACATGTGAATGATATCTGTTCATTTTTTATCAACTTGTTAGGCTGGTTGCAAACCTCATATTGGATATGTAATTATGTACAGAATTTCGGGTTATTAAATAATGATGACGAGAATACAGTACTAAATTGGTATAGTTGGAATAGTGACATACCAATATCAGAGCTTTGATGCTATCTCTATCAATGGGAAAACCAGTTGTGTTATTCATTTGAACCTTAAGTAGAACATCCACAAAATCTTTCACCCTCTCTGTTTTTTCAGTCACTTCACCATTTCCTTCCATTGTTAGCTTATCAACATGCTCTTGAACGATCCGCTCGAGGAACTGATCAAATTCTTTAGCAAGTTTGGTTACTTTTGTATCCAAGCCATTAATTCGATCAATCCAAGCTAGCCATGGTATGAAGTTACCCACAGTGAATGTACCCAACAACTCCACAAATTCTTTCAAGAGTTCTTTAAACTTGGCACCGTCATCTTCACCGCTGTATTTTCTCCCAAAGGCCACCCTGCATATCACATCATTTGTAAACACCATAAACATCTCGCTTAAATTCACAGCACAAGTTGACTTTCCGATCTTTTCCATCATAAGGGCCGTCTCTTGTTCCCTCACTGTTCGAAAAGACCGGACCCTTTTGTTACTCAAAAGCTGGAGGACACATATACTTTTCATTTGCCTCCAGTATCCTCCATAAGGAGCCCCTGCAACATTTTTCCTATTGTATATCAATCTTTTGCTTATGATTGACTGCGGCCTGTTGGAGAATATAATATCATTTGTTTTCATAACCTCTCTAGCGGCATTTGCAGATGAGATGACAAGAGTCGGTTTGCTACCAAGGTGAAGCAACATAAGCTCTCCATATTCCCGAGAAAGGGCTTGAAGTTTTTTATGAGGGTATTTGCCGAGCTGGTGAAGATTACCTAGAATCGGAAGCTTTGATGGAGAAGGCGGTAAGTTCTTTCGTTTAACCGCTTTAAAATTGAGGGATTTATAAAGGAAGAATAAGAATGTCAAGAAGGAAATGAAGGAGAAATTATGCCAAAGTAGCATTTTCATATATTCTTCAATCATCTGAATGGTAGACATATTTTTTCCCTCTTGTATTTGAATGAGTTGCTTGATTACTTATGGAATTCTTGTACCATGTTGTCCAGGAGATAATGAGCAGTTGATGGTTGACATAGTGCAATTACACGCTGGTTCTTTATTTAAAAATCGGTTACCTTAACCTCCCTATTAGTCAAACACTATGACAAAAGGCATGTTATGGTTCCTTTCAAGGTATGTTTTCAGTATTAACACTCAGGGTGAAAACGTTTTTTTTTTTTTTTTCCTTTTTATTCGTGGTTACTCGTAGTCTATGTTACTCCGATTATAATTTTGACTTTTAACGTAACAAAATGATACAAAGACCATATAATACTTTTTGTCGTCTATGTTACTTCGACTTTCTTAATTTCTCGCATACTTATGCCCGACACTCAACACTTCGGCAAGGGTAAGACGGTTGAATATATACCTCATTTCAAGCCAAAGCATGCATAGTTTTCATATAAATAGCTAAGTCAGACACTTGAACACGCACCTGATACTTTTAAACGAGTTTCAACACAAAGATTGTTGAGAGTTTCAGCCACTAAGTATCACATGTTTGTTCCACAACAAAGAAATGTAGCCATTTTATTTTAGAATGAAACCTCTTTTAAGTTGATTAAGTTAATTATGTCTATGTGATAGGGCGTCACCGGGTGACGCCCAAATTGGGTACCACCCTCTCACAACAATTTTTTATTGAAGGGGTCCCCACTCACCACATGTGAGAGGGTGGCGTCCAAATTGGGTGTCACTCGGTGGCGCCCTTTCATTTTCCATATTTTATAGGATCCCCACAATTATGTCAAGGGTCTCACATGATACCACACATGGTTAATGTATTATGTCATGGGTGATGAATTGCAAATGGCCTAATTAATTATATTTGGACAAGGTTTCTCCTCATTTTTATTTATCCACTCTCTAATGGAAATAATTACAACACAGTCTCCGTTTAAAGTGTACTTTTAAAAGAGAGTTTATTACTTAGTAAAATTAGAAGTGTTACATACGGAAATAATATAAGAATTATTAAGTAAAAAACAGAGTTTTACTCAATTTTCTTTACTCTTTGAAATATATATAAAAAAAAATGATTTTGTACCTCTGAGGAAAGGGTTGACTTAAGATATCATTGTTTTATAGAGAAATTAAGATATGATTTTGTATCATGTGGTCTTTGTCATTCTAGGACAAGTTGACGTTTTTATAATGTTTCTTGATATCAAGTTGAGCAAAGACGTCGATTTCGAAAATTGATCTTATTTCCTATTAAAATCAAAAGAATAGGTTGTGATAAACCGCCCATTTATGGAGTGAGCTGCACTGAAAGTCACTAATCAACATTTTTCAATGTCATATTTTATCTCAGATTCTTGAAAGTTTGTCACACCTCATGTAATTTTAAGACGTATAGAAATGTTAAAACTTAGATTATAGTATTAGTTCAATGTTTGTCATCAATGTTAACTTTGTATACTTGAATGCTGACAACATCTCCACATGCATTAAGGATATGAGTAAAGAATTAGAAAGTTATTTTTATTGAGAAGGTTACTATCACCGTTAAAAAAATATCACCTCCTTTTTTGTATAGAATGTTTTCGTTTTTTTTGTCGGTATTGGACTTCGCTCTTGTAGAAAAGTAATTAGGTCACAACTTATAAGATTACTTATAGTTAAATTCCTGCGTTAACAAAATAAGGAGGTTGTTTTCGAATGACAATAAATGAAAAGTGTGCAGAGAACTGCATTGAAAGAATGCTACTTCATAATAAAAGAAAGTAGTCTTCACCAAAAAATAATAATAAAAGAAAGTAGCGTAATTATTCTAGTAAACCATTTTGATTTATTTCATATGAGAGTTTATTTCATATATGATGATAATATTTTGAAAGATATTAAAGTGAAAAAAGAGTGTTTCGAAATGTAAAAATGATGTACCCCGTAAAAGAAAGTAGAAATGATCATTGTGAAGAAGGGTCTTCGTTTTGAAGTGTGTGAGACCCCTTCCAAAATGGGCTGGTTGTTTGTAGATACTGCTCCAGTGCTCATAGCGTTTCTTGTCTTTGTTAACCTTGTCCCTTTCTAATCATAATGCATGCATTGTATTTTATGTGAATAAGAGTGTTTCATGATGTTGACGATGTCTTAGGACAAAAAGAAAACAAACTAACAGGGCCATACCCTCAACGATTTAGGTCGGTTAACATAAATTTGGCAACCAAACAACCCTTTTAAATTTTACAAATTTTATCTTGTCGACCAAAGTTCATAGTATTTCTAACTTAGGTAACTTGAGTTTTGAAAACATTCTCATTTTGGTGACCTAAGGTATAACATACTTAAGTGGCATATTAATTATCACGATATCAAAGATGGTCGGCGTGAGTGGTAAGGGTTCCCATTCCCTTCTTAAATTAGTATTCACGAGTTCAGTTCTTAACTCTTACAAATAACAGAAAATTAAAATCCCGAAAAATATGGCCGTAACTATCACATAATTTATGAAATTTTGGTAGAGGTGCCAAATGTACAAATTTGTTAAAGCAAGAAGAGGTTAAGAGTGGGGGAAAGAATATTACTGATTATGGCCTGCACCTTTTGAAACCTCTCTATCATGGAAGAGGATGATAAGAGCATTCTCCTACTACTTCCGTCCTGGCAAAAACTTGTGCTAAACTTCCTTGCCACGATCTTCATTTTAAAGCTTGCCATGCAAAATGTCTTATGCTTAAAAATGACAACGTATTGCTTTTTCCTTAAGTTAGTGGTCAACAAATTAGTACCTTGGGGGACATTTTATAATGCTAGTCCCATCCCTTGAAAGTCATATTACTAGAGTGTGACCCAGTTATCAAGGTTTTGTAGGTTATTGTGACTGTATATCAAGTTGATGGTGGCGGGTGGCCATATTTATAGCAAAACGCCTGAGATTAAGCTGCGACTACCGATTTCAAGATTTTTGTTTTAAACTAAAATTTAATACTGGACCTATATGACAATTGACAAAGTTCTTGAGCTGTAAGACAACTTGCCGAATTTCTCATATAAGCTTAACATGTTTTTTTTTTCTTTTTTTTTTTTGGGTGAAATATGAGGCTCAACAAGTTAAAGACCAGGTTCAATTACAAGTTTGTGCATCATGGATAAAAAAGTTTAACTTATAGATCAAAAACTAATATGCAGAAGTTCAACCAGTGTAATGCACAGTTTTAACAAGTATAATCAATGTTTTATGCACAGTAGCATACTACTGGGCGGTTGGATCTTTTTTCTTCCATGTGTGTCGAAACTTCTGACATAATAATGTCCGACAGTTTTTCTGCATCAAAATATTTAAGTCGCAAGAGGTGCAATTTATCTTGTACTGTATAAGGAATTAAGAATTGATGTTAAGTGATAAGTGCATGATCCTCAGACAATTTACCATTCAGACTGGTTTTCCTGCTTCGATTTATGGGAATGATGACGATCAGTTATCGTTATTCTGCTATGAGAGATGCTTAGAAGGATAGGACTAATAATGGTTCTGGGTTTCAGCAAAAATACTAGATCATTTGAGATATGTGAACATAAAATTCACAACTACCTTTTTTTTGAGAGAATCACAACAATTTTATACAGAAGGTCTTGTTATCTTTCTTTGATACAGGTGGTAACTGAAACGAGCGGTCATTTACCTGCCCAGGCTGCGCTTACAAAAGAGATGCAACCACAATAAGAGGAGCTTTCCTGTGCTCTCTTTGTCCAGTGCATTTACTGGTGTCCAAAGACTCACTTCCTACTCGACCAGGTAATGCCCAATTAAACTTATAGGCAAGGTTTACTAATACCAACTCAAAATATTAGCAGTAGAAAATTCTGGACTAACCAAGCATGGATAGTTAGAGCTACCCTCATGCTGGTATACATCCAATTATTGTGCATCTTTGATTATAAACTTAGTCTGGGCACCAGCAGCTACAGCATATATGAATAAAGCCTATGCATGCTTGTATCTTTCGGGGTTTGGTGGGACTATTATGCTGCAAACTAGGTTGCCAGAGTTCTTCATATTGAAGGGTTGTACGAACATAAACCTGATTCGCAAAAACGAATCAAACACAAACTCTTGCAACACTAAGGCTAGGAGCTATGATATTAGGACTCGGCTGCAAATGTCAGACGCGGCACATTGAGATGTCGAATCCGGCTATTCTATATTTTTATGAACACTGAAATGAAGTGTTGAACTGTCCTGTTGTGTTGGAATGTCACACACTCGCATACGTGATGTCAACGCCATTCACAAATGAGGTGTAACATACACAATAACAAAGCCAGTTCAATAACCCATAGCTCCGTTTTGACATACTGACATATTTGACTGACTAATTCAATGTTATTAACTAAGGTATTTTTGTTAGAAATACAATGTTATTTTGTTCGTAGTTGATTTATTGGTGCAGTTGGGATCAAATGTTAGACACGGGTCATCGCTTGAGGGTTGATTAACATCATCTCAATAATTTCTTCAGACCGGAACGCTATGACAGACCTGTTAAATTTCCGTTCAGCAGAATTTCATTTTAACTTCAAAATTCCGCAAGTGTATAAACTCATTTAAGTGTTTAGTGACAGTTATGTTACTCAGGAGTCAGGACCATGTATGTCTATTGTATATGATTATGTTTCCAAGTGTTACGCTCGTCCAGTCCCCAATTTCGAGATACGAGGACGTCGTCCTAAATTGAGGTCATGGTACATGACTACATGGACACAAATTAAAAAGATAAACCTCATTAAAAATCTGAGAGAGAGATTATTTGAAGTGAAATGCAGAGATGTAACAAGCTCTGAAGCATAAGCCTTAAAATTGTCAGAAATTGTACTCGACTTTATCATCCAACTCCATTCTGCAATTTTTTTTGGCATTTAAACATTTCATTAATACAATTTGCCTCCTAACCCCATCGCCTTTTCTGCTTCTATCACCCGGTTTATGGCTCCGCCATTCCAGCTGCAACTACTGAAGTTGCAACAACAAGAAGAGGAGTTTTCCTGTGAATGGTTAGTCCTTTGCATTCACTGGCATCCAATGTATTGCTATTTGCTCCACCAGGCAAAGTCCAATCAAATTTATGCATTAGGTTTGCTAATACTAGCTCATTGTTGGATATCGCAAATAATATCCCTGGGCAGATTCTCCTGCCTGATCCAAACGGAATCAACTCGAAGTCCTGCCCTTTGAAGTCTGTTGGTGAGTTCAAGAACCTCTCAGGATTGAATCTTTCAGGTTCTTCCCAGGTTACCGGATCTCTTTGAATTGCCCAAGCATTGGTAATGACACCTGTCCCAGCTGGTATATCATAGCCATTTACTTTGGCATCAACAAGGGATAACCTCGGTACCAACAGGGGAATTGGAGGATGTAGCCTAAGAGTCTCTTTGATTACAGCTTTCAAGTACTTCATTTGCTTCAAATCATCTTCATTCACCTCGGATTTTGTGCCGGTAATTTCTCTAACTTCCTTTTGTAGTTCATGCATAACCTTTGGATGCCTAATTAACTCTGTCATTGCCCATTCTAGCACTGTGTAGGTTGTGTCAGTTCCACCAGCGAACATATCCTAAACAAATTAATAATTTCATGTTAATTGCTTGATAGTAATAATTGGCTGATATGCTAATTTTGGTTGGTACAATGGATTTTCAGCCCATCATGCTTAAATTTCTGCAATACAGAAAGGGCTTTAAAAATCGCCACCAAGACAGAAACTGGACGAACTCTGTCTAATTAACAATACGGAAATCATATGCTTGGTATCTATTTCTTTCCCCTGTATGACTGTATCAAAATTGTTATGCAACCAAATGTTCAATTCATAATGTCAAGACTGAAATTAACTAAATTTTACAATAGCCATTTTGCCTAATGTTCTATTTTACTTGACTTGTAAAAATGAACTAATCAGTTAAGAAGTCTATCATCACGATTAAAGAGAATGTTTGCATTTTGTTGTTTTCAGTTTGCTGCATTTAGTTTTTTGCTACTGACTGCTTGTCGAGTTATTGTATTTTGGTTTTCCTGATAAATCTCGGTTGCAGCTTTACGCCTATGGAATTATCAAAAAGAACAAAAAAACTGAACCATGAAAATTGAAATATGATTGAAATGTAAAGCAAAGAGCCTCAGAAATCAGAAGTTCCAATCCGATACAATAGAAGACTCACCAGTATGATAGCTTTGATGCTGTCTCTTTCAATAGCAAACCCAGCTGTCTTATCCTTTTGAACATCAAGTAAAACATCTACAAAGTCCTTTACTTTCTCCGTTTCCACTTTATCCTCGTCGTCACATTGACGATCCTCGTGTTCCTTCACAACTTGTTCAAGGAACTCATCAAACTCTTTAGCCACCCTGTCTACCTTTGCATCCCACCCATCAAGTCGGTTAGTCCAAGCTAAGGATGGTATGAAGTCCCCAACTCGGAAAGTCCCTAACATTTCCAAAAACTCCTTCAACAGCTTACTAAATTCAGTACCTCCTTGACCTACAGCAACAACACACCCTTGTTTATTAATTTGGGTTGGTTACTCATTTGAAATTTATGATGAATAAAAAATGGATAATTTACAAACAATGTCCATAAAGCGAAGAAAAGAATAAATATTTACCCCCGTATATTTATTTTATAAAATAGTTAAAAATAACACAATACTCGTGGAAGACTGTAAGGCAGTCTTACAAAATTTATTATAAAACGGACTCTTATAATAACTAATTTCACCTTCTAATAGGATTAAATATGGATCCTTTTTAGGTTGTCTTTGTGTAAAACCTTCTAATAGGATTAAATATGGATCCTTTTTAGGTTGTCTTTGTGTAAAACCGTCCTAACTAACTGAAATAATTCAAATATTAACAATAACAATATTACAATAACAATAAGGGTAATAATAATACTGATAATAATAAGACTAACTGAAATAATTCTAATAGGATTAAATATGGTACCTCCTTCAGTTTGACTATATTTCCTCCCAAAGGCCACCCTGCAGATCACATTATTTGTCAAAGTCAACAATAATTTACTAAGATTGACAGGCATAAGTGATGTTTTCTGTATCATTTCCATGAGAAGAGCCGTCTCTTCTTCCCTAACATGTCGAAAAGACCGAACCCTTTTGGGACTCAAGAGCTGTAATATACATATACTCTTCATTTGCCTCCAATACTCACCATACTGTGCTGCTGCAACATCTTTCCCATTATAGAGAAGCTTGTTTCCTGTTTTTGTTGACGGCCTGTTTGAAAATATCGCATCTTGAAAAAAAAAATGCCTTTTCAGTCCGAAAAATACTGAACCAATTAGTCTTGCTGAAGACGGGTCGGAGCAAGTTACGGATAATGCCACTCACAAAAAGGATAGGGGTGACAAGATGGGGGCACCCCCATGTGCTTCCCTCTCTCCTCTATTTGGGTTATTTGTGAGAGAAAATGGTATCCATCACTCCGGAGTGACGGATATGTGCCGTCGTCAATGAGATTTTGTGCATAGTATTAACGTTATTTTGAATCCATTCGTACCAAGAAAAAAAAAAGTGGTTTTCAATCCATTCTAAATTTGTACTCCGTCTGTCGCGGTCATTTGTTGCGTTATTTCATTTTTTGGTGTCTCAGTCAATTGCTATCATTTTCTATTTTATGATTGCATTTGATGTGCAATTTTATCTCTCACACTCAATTCATTTGCCATCTTTATCTCCTCCTCTTTCTTTGATCTTTGTGTCAAAGTCAAATGACAACAATTAACCGGGACAAAGGAAGTAATACTTTGAACCAAAACAAGTTTTCATAAATTTTAACCTCATTTATATGTATTTGGTATTTGGTATTCATTAATCAGTATAAGGAGTAATAAATCAAGTTTATTAAAACTACCAAATATAAAAAATAAGGAAAATCAGCCGAATGTTTGAACATTGACAATTGAGAGTTGACCTTAACATGATCTACGAGTAGTATTTAAGAAGAAGATCAAGGACGTAGAATATGTTAATATTATTGTGTTGTTAATGAAATCATAACCAATCTTAAGAATAATTCTTTTATTTCTCTCATAAATCAATTAATTTTGACTTGAAATTCACAAAGAGGACAAAATGGCATGGAGTCGGAGATGGCTAAGCGTTGAAAAAGTGGTAGCAATATTATTGTTGGTATTATTAAGATCAGTAAATGCGTCGTCTCGCCAACTTTATGCTGCTTATGGAGAACAACCTCCGCTTCATACCTTCAATGGCGTCGTCTTTCAATGCCCCAAGTATGTTACGGAGTACTTCTTAAGTTTTTCATAATTTTATACACTCATTTCATTCGCATGAATTCCTTTTTCTACTTGTTTTTTATTTTATTTATGTTTGGCGTCCAAAATCTCTTTTTTTTGGGGGTAATTATTGGAAAGTTTTCATTTGTATCATCGTCCATACTCTCCAACTTCACAAAAACTCCAAAGAGACGGTCTCTTAATAATATTACTAGTATAGCTCCCGTGCAAATGCACGGTATTTTAGATACATATATTATAGGATTTGACAATTAATTAAACTAATGCAGTTTA
>LHUT01005332.1:0-12937 GCA_001412135.1 Silene latifolia subsp. alba | reverse complement strand
TTTCCATTAATAAGAGTAAAATATTAATAGCGGGAGTAGTGAATTTGTCTCAAAATTTATTTAATCGTAATTTTAGGATATGTCATACAAAAATATATTAATGATAAATTTATGGGTTATGCAACTTTAAGTAATTTTATTTAATGAAAAGAAAATTTAATGGTAAGTAGAGGTAGCCCGGGCGAAGCCGGGCACCAATACTAGTAGTACGTCAATTTAATAACCCAAAAGCCTATAGATTTTTCATTAGGTCATGTTCATCGTCGACATCGGCCTCCGATGACGGCGTTTATCGTAAAATATCACATGTCTCGGGTTTTCCGGCGAGGACGAGTGTGGAGAGGCTAGATTTGCTAGATGATGAGATGCATGTTATGGTTTTTAGCCTTGTTGGTGGTGACCAAAGTCGTAGACTTGTTAATTATCAAGGCGTTATTTCGGTGCATGAAGATGGATATACGAAGAAGACCGTTGTACGAGAGAAATATACTGTTGACGTGGCAGAAGATGATGACGTGGAGGATGTACGTGTTTTTGTAGATACTATTGTTGGTCTTAATCTTAAGTCTTTGGCTCGTGTTGCCGAATGCCGAGAGTAGTACTCCGTATGATCTAGTAGTTCAATTGTTAATTATACGTAGCTAGGTGTTAAATATAATTACGTCATGTTATTTGTTTATCTATTTCATTTTGAAGTGTCTCAGTCAATTATACTGTTTACCTTTTTATTTTGGAAATGCATTTGATGGAAATTAAAATTTTGTCCTACACACTCAATTTGGTTCACTTGTTATCTAATAATTGGTCTTTGTGCCAAAATCAAAGCTGGTTAGAGTATAAAATTGATCTTGGGACTCTAACCATCAGCTTAAGCTTTTAGTCCAGGTGGTTTCTTGACATGGTATCAGAGTCAGTGTGATCAAAATGTCAAGAAACCATCTCAACTAAAAGCTTAAGCTTAAGCTGATGGCTGGAGTCCCAATATCGATTTTATACTCTAACAAAGGTAAACAAATGGTCGAGATGAAGGGAGTAATAGTTGGATCAAAATAATACCGCTAGTATAATGTTAAACATCGAGAGAAAGTAAGACATGAATAATGAGCCAAGTTTTAAAGGAATAAAGAATATTGTTTTCGGCTAATTAGTCTAGATTGGAACTGCTTAATTGTTCTCATTGGCTCATTGAGTTATCAAAATGCAGTATTTCGATTACCTTGTAAGGGTCCCTATAGCTTAATCAGAGGTCTCGAGTTTGTGCCCAAAAAATATATAGTAGCGGTAAAATTCAATGCATTGCAATCTCTTTGTTTGTCAAAGATATACACCAACTTGATGTTTTTCCAAAAGAAGAAAAGAGCCAAGGAGAATAGGCAGCTTTGACATCCCAGTATTATATTATTCCGACTCCTTTAATTTCCCCGCGTACTTCGTATTGAAGACGAGAGTAGAGACAAATTGATTGGCAATTAAAATGTAGATGGTTTACAAAATTCCAGTGGATGTATATGGCCTGCTAATTCCAATTTATAACTTGCATGATACTCTAAACCTACGTGTCATATAAGCCAAGATAAAGAGATTGCAATGCATTTAATTTGCTCACCCAACTATACTTACGCTACTTGCATGGTTGCATGGCTGTGACCAGTGGTGGAGCGAGGGGGGTTAGCAGGGGCGCCCGCCTCGCTGGCGTTGGAAAATTTCGAAATTTTTAGTTAAAATTTCCGAATTTTTTTGAGGTTGCCTTATAGAATAACCTCTTCGCCCCGCTGGCTTTAAATCCTGGTTCCGCCACTGTGTGTAATATTTCTTTTCTACTGATTTAGTTCTATGCTGAGAGTTTCCGTGTATTTTCCGCAGATTGTTTTGCACATGTGAGCAGCAATGCATCAGCACCAGGTTCAGAACTTCTCCTCTAGTGACTTCTGTGTTATTTATGCCCTAGTAAGGAGCTTCGCATGACTAACATAGTAATAGAGAAATTCTTTATCCTCTTTGTAGCAAAGCCCTTGGTTATATCGCATTACGGGGCAAGTGGAGATTACCCCGGCTGTACAGACATATCATACACAGCAGCTATTTCAGATGGTGCTGATGTAATTGACTGTCCCGTTCAGATGTCAAAGGATAATGTTCCTTTCTGCTTGAGCTCTATCAATCTCATCGATAGTACGCTTGTCACCCAAACTCAGTTCAGGTCCATGCTGTCAGTTGTTACTGAGATTCAGCCAACTGCAGGAATATTTTCATTCAAACTGGATTGGGCCGATATTCAAGGGTTGACACGTAAGCAGCTTTAATACCTCGCGAGTTATGTTAGGCGTGTATATTGTCTTTCCGGATCTGAATGTTTATCCTAGAGTAGCTATCAGTTATCTGATATTTAATTTTAATGATTTAACTATTTAAGGATACGTTGATTTGCAGCGGTGATAGCAAATCCATATGTACAGTCTTCTTTATACAGGAATCCTAAATTTAAGAACGCTGGAAAGCTCATTTCCTTGTCCGAGTTTTTGGCGCTTGCAAAAAACGCGTCATCACTTGCTGGTATTTTGCTGAAGATAGAGGTGAGTGCTTTTGCTTCAGAGATTTGACCGCCAAGTTTTGTAAAAGCTTTCGGAGTTAACTTTGATGCATTTGAGGCGGTATCAGCTACATTTCTTATAAGGAAATTGTTTTTTTCAATAGGGGGAGGGGGAATCGAACCTGAGACCTATTGTCCAGGATACCTCCGTCTTAACCACTAGACTAAGACATTTTCAATTCTTATAAGGAAATTGTAAAAATGTAAAGCTTCACTTTTCTTACTGCAGCATGCTGAATACCTAGCAGTAAACCAGAGCATGAGCGTTGTTGATGCAGTAACGGCCGCCTTGGAGAAAGCTGGCTATAACACCCCAACAGCCAAAAAGGTCATGATCAAGACCCCTGATAGCGCAGTCTTAAAAGCGTTGAAGGGAAAGAAATATGAACGTATCTACGAAGTTGATAGTTTCATACGCGATGCCTCTAATGCTACCATAGCAGATCTCAAGACCTTTTCAGATTCTGTGGTTGTCAACCAGGAATCGGTTTACCAAACAAACCAGGGTTTCCTAGTTGATTTATCAAATGTCGTCCAACATTTACATTCATTCAAGTTGCCTGTGTACGTTCAAGTTCTAAAAAATGAACTCGTGGATATATCGTATGACTTCTTTTCTGAACCTATTGCCGAGATGAATTCTTATGTCATGGGCGCTAAAGTTGATGGAGTCATAACTGAGTTTCCACAAACCGGTGCTGCTTACAAGAGTAAGATTTAAATGCAGTAAACTTTGCACATGCCTATTCCGAGTAACATATTCATTCTGCTGGTGATTTTTGCAGAGAATCTGTGCCTGACGATGAAAAATACGCCAACATACATGAGACCAGTTCAGCCAGGTCAACTCATCTCACTCGGTGTCCCTGAGTTCATGCCACCGGCTGAGGCTCCTCACCCTATTCTCACTGTTGCTAATATTTCAGAAGCGCCGCTACCTCTTGTCATGCAGAATGCTCCATCTCCATCAGCAACAATCCCAGCAACCCCGAAAACTTCACCAAACGGACAGCATCAGATTACAGCGTCCGCTCTTTTATCTTGCCTGGCTATAATTGTGGCAGTTTGTCAACTCCTGTGATATGTTAGTGATGAATTTTGTCCTGAAAATCATTTACCAAGTTTCTTCCACATTCTATGCTCATATTGTATTCCTTTTTTCGACGGTTTTTTGTTAGATTAAGGTGTGTGTATTCTTATCTATTGTATTCTTTCTGATTCTCAGAATTAGCCTGTAATTTTCCTGATGTATTTATGTAAGAATGTAAGATCTGATAATTTATTCATTCCCTGAATGATCATTAATCATGTAAGTATTCTGCGAAACCGTCTTACATTGTGATCATTAGTTATTGTCAGCTGGTTTTACAACAAAAATAGCAAATTTCTTACTCAAGAAAGCAAGTTTAATTTTACAAAAGTTGGTTAACCCTATTTTACTTAATTAAAAATCTCGGTCTTTTATTTTGAAACCTAGCGCATTTAATAATAACTCTATTATGGTTGCACGATTTGATTGGCGAATTTCTTAGGTAGTCCAAAACGAGACAATCAGGTTAAAGTGTTAGACGATTTGGGTCATTCAAGTCGGTTGGGTTAATAACAGGCCAGATCATGACAAGTCAAGAAAACAAAAGGTAAGATGAATTTGAGTGAAGAGTTGCCGCTTGATTAGTCATCGTGTCGGGTTGAATCACGTCAAAATCTTATCCTAACGACATCAATATCGAACAGTTACGTTTTTTGCGACCGTCCATCGTCATCCTTCAATCCACTCCATCATGCATTTTAATTTGCTATAACAATTCTTTTTGAAAAAGACTCACAGACCTATCAAAAACCGTCCCGACTCAAAAACATAATCCAAATCTTGACCCGATAAGCATGAACCCTTTAGCCCAATTTGGTTTATTTTTGTCTACTCTCCAAAATAAAAAAGTATAATCCACCCAAAATTAAAATAAAAAATTAAAAAAATTGCTTATTCCTCAAAGGCTCAAACCTCATGCGTGATTGGAATCGTGTGGATTTCTATTGAATTAAATCAATTAATTAAATCTTAATTAAATTGTGTTCTTGGTGACCCATTTCGCAACTATCATCTGGGTTTTCCTTCAACTGTTAAAATCAATTCAAAGTTTGTACCTTTTATGGAAATTTCAAGGATTTGAAGCTTCTTTCCCCAAATTTTTTTGAATAATTACAAGGAATATGAGGTTAATTTCCCTTTTATTTTTGCATCTAATTTGTGGGTATTATTTATTTTGTGTGTTTATGTTATCTTAATCTTAGTTTATATGATTATAGATGATTAATCTATGGAGCTGTGAAAATTTGTAAATTGAGCTAATATTGTGTTTGAAATTAGTATGCAAAATGAGTTATAGGATCTTAAATTAGTACTCCCTCTGTCCGAATCATTTGTTTACGTTTTTTATTCTTTGTGAGCGGTATTTTAATCAGAGGTAAACAAATGATTGAGGCGGAGGGAGTATGCTTTCTGGATTAGAAATGAGAACACATCAAGGTTTATGCAACTGAATTGTAGGATCTTAAATTAGTAGTTGTAAAGCTGATAGTCCATTTAGCTCAATCATTTGTTTACGTTTTTTATTCTTTGTGGGCGGTATTTTAATCAGAGGTAAACAAATGATTGAGACGGAGGGAGTATGCTTTCTGGATTAGAAATGAGAACACATCAAGGTTTATTGAACTGAATTGTAGGATCTTAAATTAGTAGTTGTAAAGCTGATAGTTCATTTAGCTTAATCATGTAATGATTCATTGAAGGGTTTATATGCTGTTAAGCTGTTGATCCTTGATAGCGGTGGCGGAACAGGGTTTGTAGTTCGGGAGGCGAAATGTTTTAGGGGGGGTGGACTAGTGATGCAAAAATGGAAACTAGAAAAAAGTTCGAAAGTTTAAAATTTTTCAGTAAGAAGGGGTGACCGCCCTTGCAAACCCCCCTTTTCAACTATATTCTTTGTTAGAACTTAGAAGTGGCGGAGCAGGATTTGTAGTTAGGGGGACGAAATATTTAAGAGAGGGTGGATTAGTAATGAAATAATGGAAATTAGAAAAAAGTTCGAAGTTTTCAACTAGAAATTAAAAAAAATCACAGTTAGAGGGGGCGACTGTCCTTCCTAGCGCGCTTGAGCTCCAACTCAGCTTGTTAGTTGTTTGTAATTGATGTCAAAGCTGGTTTGATCTTTGTTGGTTGGTGTAGGTCAAATGTGTCAGGAGTAGGGTTCTACAACTCTGAACCGCGAAATTTCAATCGTGGTTATGGTCGTGGAAACCCTAGGCCTTATCAGTCATCTCAGCCACCTCCATCTCCGCAACCACAGCGAAAAGGTGATCTTTTTGTGGAGGCGGGTCAACTTGCGGTTGAGTATTTGGTTTCTCGCGGCTTATTGTCTTCAGATGTGATCGCGGGAAAGACTCAGGATCATAGTAACTCTCAAGATCAGGGAATTTCCAAAACACCCAGTGGAGTTTCGAGTGATCAAAGATCACTTAATGGTAATGATGTGACCATGTCGAGGAATTATTCTGGGGAAAAGGGAAAACATGAGACCTCTAGGAGTTACAGCTCTGATTATAGCCAGGAAAATGGAAGGGTAGTGTCTCTTCCTGAAAAAACAAGTTCCCCCAATACAATGGACGTTGATAATGATAAGTATAAGGAGGAAAACTCGGAAGTTTGTGTTAATAAGGAAGGCAGCCATGACGATGCAAAACACGAGACTGAGATATGCCATCCTCTTATTGATTCAGACTCAAGAGTTGCTTTTTCACTTGAAGACAAGGATAATAAAAAGCCTCCTAAATCCCTTGATGAAGCAAAGGAGGAAATGAAAGATGGCCCTTGTAATCTTGATCACGAGCAAAAGGTTCAGCTATCTGAAAATAACAATGATGCTTCACCCAAAGAAAAAACGAACATGTCTAAGGTTCATTGTTTTTTGTCTGATATAAGTCTGAAGCAAGAACCTGTTTTAATTGGCCAGGAGATGAATGTTAGTGACACTGGACGTGATTTTCTTAACTCGGTAAAGCATGATAACATGAATGATTCCTCTGGGATAACGTCTTCAAGTGAAATTTCCGGTGCCAATTGCCCTAATAATGCTCTATCTGACCATCCTTTTAGGAGTGTGGGACCTATTAATGCTCTGTCTGACCACCCTTTTACTGGTGAAAAGCGAGCTTATGAAGAGGACTGTAAGACAGAGGGGGCAAAGAAAGCTAGACCTTGGCTTTCAGTTGCTCAAAGTAATGAATACCCGTTTTCAGATATGAGTGAGAACAACCCTATTTCACCTGAGAAAAGAGATGCTACTATTTGTAATGAGTCTACTGATCATAAGAGCTTTCACATTGTTTCTTTGCCTTTGCAAGGCGGTGTTGAGTCTGCCATGGATCGAAGGGAGGAGAAGCAGCTGTTCTCAAGCTCGTACAAAATCTGTGATCTCAATTTAATGGAAGGATCTGAGATGCATGAGGGTCATGTTGTGGGGTCTTTATTGTATCCCTCTTTGTCGGCCCCGAAGAAAGAGGCGCAGATTGACATTGATCTGTCCATGAGTAACAACTTTAGTACTTTTATGGGTGACTATAATGACTCTGGATCTGTGAGAAAAAATGTGGAAATAATAGACCTAGAAAGCTCGTCACTGGAGGAAGGCAAAGACTCAAATTTTCCGACAAAAAAGTATGTTATCCCTGTCCACTTTTTATTCTAGAAGTAGCAACTGTGTTGTTAAATTCTAAAATAGTTTCCAATAATCCTGCCTTATCTGTTTGTGAGATGAGGTTTTAAGGTTTTATTTGTTATGTTTCATTGGCTTTATCGGTTGTTGCCGTAACTAAGACTGTTGTTTAATTAGCAGTGAAGGTGGCATTACAAACATGGTCAACTTTGCAGATAATCAACAGCACGCAAATGATAATGCCGATGGTCAGGATAAATATGGGCTCATGATCTCAGAGTTGCTTGGCAATGATGTTCCAAATTGCTCAACAGCGCAGCCTGATATAAATTCTTTGCAAAATGACATGGGGATGCATCATGGGGAGGTATAGACCCTGATGGTTTAATTTTTATTGATTCAGTACCCTTTTAAAGCCGTATATTCGTATAATTATAAAAAAAAAAAAAAAGAAGGAGGGGGGGGGGGGGGGGTTAGATGAGCTTGTTTGTATGAGGGGATTTATTTACTTAGGCACCCTTTGATGTAAGGGTGGAAAGCAATACAGTGAAGCAGAGTCACTTTTTTCCCTTTGCTTTTTAAGTATTGAGTAGTACGGAGTATAAGTTTTGCTGACTTCATTCCTCTGTGCACCAACTCTGATATTAGTACCCGACAACTGCAAGTGTATGCCATTAAGATCCAGGAATTCTTTGAAATTGTTTTATGTTTATGTTTATATTCTAAAATGAAGTGTCAAATGTCTATACCCATGTCTGACACCGGCACTTGAGGGAAAATGAAGAGTATGTGTAACGTAGTCATTTCTATTGTATTTTCCTTCTTTGTGATCACATGAAAGGATAGCATAGGCCGGGAACTCTCTAGTGATTTCCTTGAAAATGAAATGTGTGTGTCGTTTAATTTAAGCCTTGTTTATGTGATAGCAGTGCATAAACTAGCCTCACCTATACATCGAAAGAACATAGGATCTTCATGAGTAAAATACCTGCAACGCCTTGTTCCTGGGCCAGTTAATCTATGGATGATTTGACGTCTAATTACTTCACTGATGGCATGTTGGCAAATCTCATTTTGGCCTGACACTTCAATGCTCAGCACTCAGCAGTCAGCATGCTTCTCATAGCCTATGCTAGAGAATCTATTTTGGTCATTATGTGTTGTCACTGTGAGATTGATATGTTGACAATGTGTGATGCGAGGACTCGGGAATTATCAATTATTTATTGGAAAACGAAGATCAATAATGTGGATTAGAAATTTAACTTCTTTCATTATAGTCCATGACCACATTTACACAACTTCTGTCATGCCGACAAAATGTTGAAAATGAAATTCATCTTGAGTATTGTATGTATATGTAGGGAGCAATCAATAACTGTGGACGTGTAACTAACTAAATTTTTATTGAAGTACATGTATTTTTAGATTAATATGCTATGTTTCTTTTCGTTAACAGTTAGCTGTGCACATTTTCATTGCAGGGTATGTTCACTGAAGATGATCCGATCTACATGTCTCTGGGAGAAATTCCACTAAGTATGCCAGATATTTAAAGTGCTGGTATTATTGTTTTCTTATTATGTTAGTTCTTATCCACTTCAGCTTAAGTGGCCATGGCTGTGTGGGACGTTTTATGAATTTGATGGGATCCGTTAAAAAGCTTGGTAATTTCCATATATGAATTGATATATGGCTCACTCTTTGGAGCGAGGCATCTGGCAGTCTGGCATTCTGGCCCCTTTCATATTCACAACACCGTAGTTACTGAAACATTTTTTCTTTTTAGTAACATATAACTCTTTTGTACGCATTTTTTTCGTTTCTATCACTGAAAAAACTGCCAAGTCGGAAATTTCTAGCTGTGTCTGAAACACAATTATTTGCATGTCATAAACTCGTAACATATTTCTATTCTAGTTTTCTTTCCCCCACACCCAAAAATCTCCCATCTTTGGATTCACTACATCTGCTCTTCGACCAAATTTATAGGAAATCGGAAATATATGAGAGAAGAATTAGGCTTTCATTCACTTTGGAGTTTGGAGTCTGTGTGTAATTTCTTACCAAAACAGAAATGTGGTGAATTGCGTCGAATATCACATAAAAGCGAAATTGTAGTGAATCCAAATGCATAGGGGTAATACCTGGTTAGAGACAATCTCTTTTTTGTTGATTATGAAGGAGGCTTTTCGTTATTTCTTGCCATATGCACAGTTAGTACTTATTGCCACCTTATATTTTCGTATATTCATGTCAAACTTTAGCAGGCCTTTTACAGGGGTGGGAGCAGCAACCACAGGAGAGAAATCCTTTTCAACTATAGCTTGACAAATTTACAGACCGCTGATATCAAATCCACAGGTAATGTTCCTCAATTTATCATGACTAGTTGTTCAGTAGATATTTCGCATTTAGTGCTTGGTTGTGGATGTACTGAAATCATTGTATGAGGTGTGACTTTTGAGTATGTGAATTTCAAATGATATCAAAATTAACGATCCAAATCATGCAGATATGATTATTTGTGGGTATCATTTAAAAATAAGTTTGGTGGCAACTTTTTGACACTATTCCTCATGAGAAGAAACATCTCTTCATCTCTGGGCTAGGGTTTCTTTTTCGTATTTTGGAGAAAGAGGTTTTACATTCGATCCACTTGTGTAGTATCTGTAGGCGCTAAACTTTGCGATTCGTTTAAGCAAAATGTTCAAGTAGGTTACTGATTATGATGAACACGTACTAGGAGATTAGTTTAGGAGAGAATATGCGAGGATTTTTCTTGCTTTGCACGCTCGTTTATTTGGGAACTTCTGTTTGTGGACACTGATCTCTGCAAATAGAGTAAAAAAAAGTGGGATCTTTTGCCAAAATGACCTTCATACAAAACATTTTTCCAAATTAACCATCCTACAAATATATTTTCGTTATTGATCACAGTTGCTCATTAAGAGTTAAAATAGGAATTCCCTTTCTCCTCTACTTGACCCCTCCATCGCCTTTCCCACTCTCCATTAATTTCTTTCTATGTTCATCAGAACTCCTTTTTTATCCCCTTAAAGATAGTAAAACTCCAACAATTCTAACCATTATTAGTCTTAAAAAACGAGGTTATTCTAGTTCCGCTTGTAACAGCAAAACATTAGTTCAGTGGCAGATGCATAATAGTCATGATGTTGTAGTGTTGTACTGTAGTTTAGTAGGTTACATTTTCTACACAACATCACAAACAAGCAATTACGAGTAGCTAGGCTTGTTAAGGAACGGCTAAAATAAGTCGTCTTTACTCATTTTTGCTAATGAGAACCCATGATTATGCA
This sequence comes from Silene latifolia subsp. alba, assembly GCA_001412135.1. Classification (NCBI taxonomy): domain Eukaryota; kingdom Viridiplantae; phylum Streptophyta; class Magnoliopsida; order Caryophyllales; family Caryophyllaceae; genus Silene; species Silene latifolia. The sequence continues at coordinate 2,315 of LHUT01005332.1, read as the reverse complement.
GGAAAAAAAAAAAAGCAATATTAATTTTTTTCATATTCTAATTGATATAAATTGTTGAAATCCTATGTGAATCGGAAGAGAGTGATGAAATACCTTTCTTTATCTTCTTCCTTACAATGTGACACTCCTAGAGACCAAAATGCATTTGATGGATGATCAATGTATAAATTTTTCTCCGTAATTCGAGGATATGGCTACGGTAAAGGTTGGCCAAGAACCTTTTTTGTAAGGTAGAAGCTTAAAAGTTCTTCGTCGGTAGGCTTAAACTTGTACCCTATTGGAATTGCCATTTTTCTTTGTGCATTATGTTCTGAACGCATATACATACAATAAAGCAAGATGATCATATGTGTGTGTATATATATGGGTATGAAAGAAAGTCGTTATTGGTGATTTAAATTTGATAACGATGAATACGAATAGGATTAGGGAGTGCTCCTCAGAGTTTACAATTTCCATTCTTAATTCCTACTCTCTAACGAAGTTACTAATCGTTCTTAATTCCTACTCTTTAACGAATTGTATTGAAGAAACTAGAATGTATTTTGTTTGGTGACAATTTAGACGGGTTACGGGACAAAATACGTGTAAAAAATAGTGTCCAACGCTTTCTTTCGAGAAAAGGAACGTACATCGGATGTACTACCTCCAACTTTAAAGTCTTTGAGCATATATGTATATTATTTGAACTTATTACCTCAAACTTTATTTGTTTTTTAGTATATTTATAATTTTTTTTCCATCAAATCTCAAATTTTACTAAATTTAGATGTAATATTTTTGAGTTTTATTTTAATTTTTTAGAGCTTAATGTTTAAGCGAATAAACTCATAAACATTATAGAAAAACTCATAATTTTTAAAACAAAACTCAAAATTTNATATTAATTGGTTACGTTAGTTATATTGTCACAATTATTTTGAGAATTATATTAATTGTTGAAAACTAAACTTATGTGAATTAGAAGAGAGTGATGAAGGAGCAAGAATTGAGAATTAACGATTCTGTGAATTCAAATCCAATGGTGGTCATTGAGGGAAAAGATTGATATAAATTGTTGAAATCTTATGTGAATTCGAATCCGTGAATTCGAATCCAATGGTCATGTAGGGAAAAGATCTGATATAATGTGCCTGATTACCAGGGAGGGATATGATTTTGTAATATTTTTCGTGGGCCTCTTGCCAAATTGGCAAGGGAAGGCTTGCCCCAATTNNCGTGCACCGGGCTGCCCTTTTTTTAATCGTTGGATACTAATAAGAATTAGTTAGACTAAGAAGGTTCAACTTTCTCTAGGCTTTAATAGTTGTCTACCTGAAATGTCGGAATGTAATTTGGTGCTGATTATGTCAAGATCTGTCTACAGCGATATAGGGGACTGGTGTATACTCACGAGTCCATTAGATAATGTGAAATGTATTCACATATAATTCCCCTCATACAGCGAGTAGCTTCTTTGATAAGATAAAGCAGTTAGCTAAATCTTGTCATTAGTGTTTTTTTCCTACTTGCAGAATTGTCTGAATTAGCTCGAGATAACATTTGCGAGTGAATTGTGAACTCTAGTAGGTGGTGTTACCTTTTTGTGTGATTGCACTGCATTTGTTGACAGAAACGACTCTTTTTATTGGTTCCTGGTTGAACTACTAAAACCCTTAGAACCATACAGTATGGGTGATCGATGCATAGGCTACTCTTGTGAATCTTCTTTTCGTCGATAATTAGGGCTATTTGGGCGGCTTGGCTCTAGAGACGTATACAGTGTGTTTAGGACCTTTCTGGCCTGAGGATCTCGCAATAAATGTTGTGTTTGTGGTCATAAACTTCTTTAATTACGGCTTTCTTAATTGGTTTCCTGGAATTGAATTCTAACAGATGATTTCTATCTTTTTCAGCAGCAAAATTACGTTTTCAGAGCGTTAAAAGAAGAGGCTGAAAGTGAGTTATGCACACGACATTCTCCTCCGCCTTCTCATTCCTGTGTACCCCAGTTCTGAGCATATCATCCGTTCCAACTCTATTCCTGAGCGCACAACCTACAGGGTTATTATGTAATTTTCACCCGTTGTGTTGTGAAGGTGCGAGTAAAGTTCGAGACATCATTAGCTGTAATTTTGTACGCGATTAGCGCTTTCTATGTCTATTACCTCATATAGTTTTATACTTTTATCATGGTGTGACATTACACAGATTGATATGTATGAACCATGTATTGCAATGACTTCTGTTAGTATACACCAGTTCCGGGAAGGTTTTTGTGCTTAATTGAGAATACCCAGAATAGATGAGAATTTCTTGTTATTATCGCGCCATTA
>LHUT01005329.1:0-12941 GCA_001412135.1 Silene latifolia subsp. alba | reverse complement strand
GGGAACCTCATTGTTGCATAGATGTCGTTATGAAAAGGGGAGGGTAAATGGAAAAGTTAGTGGAAAATAAGGTGGACGAATAAGAAAATGAAAGAGAAAATATGGGGAGCCTCACCTTTGCGGATGCTCTTACCAAGACCACTTTAGTATATCAAGATGCTACCATTTCGGTTGCCCGAGGTAAAATATATCAAATAGATTATCAAAGAACATTTATTAAAAGTACAAAACTGTTTAAATCAAAATACAAACTGAAAGTTAAACCAAAACTGTTACAACTCCAAAAACAACCAAAAGAAACTAAAGTTCATACGACCGCGGAAGCTAGCTAAACACAAGGTGATGACTTGGCCTCATCCATGACTCGCGAGCTATATCCAGAGCCACTACCTGCTAAACCAACTGTTCACCATCCCCGAATGGATCACCACAGTTTTAAAAACAATAAACGGGGTTAGTTAACTGCATAACCAAGATAAGAAATCACAACACAAACCAATACACAATCCAATCCAAACTGTACTAACCATCCTCCAAACCCCAATAGTAACCAGTAACCGACTACACACCGAAGTGTGTAGCCTTGTCAGGTTACCCATCAAAACAGGTAACCCACACTGCCAGTCGGGGACCGTAGCCTTGCCCACCAAATCCCCGCTCATCGCAACGAGCGAACCCAAATCATTAATGTGCGCATCCCCTTTGTGACGAGAGCCACAAGAGGCGAACATAGGATTGGAACCATCTCCCGAAATGGTCCCATAACAACAATACCAATCAACAATAATCTCAATCCAATGATACATGTTATACAATCAACCACAATCAATCTTAAATCAATTACACAATCAATTGAGTAGAGAAACCCTACTTTATCGCAAATCCAAATCAAGCACAACAATCACGCTAGAAAGCCTCCTCTACGAAGTCCTCACCTATGATAATATCATTAAATCAATATACTACACATACAAAGACTAATCCCCCAAAAACCCCAATTAAGGTTTGTGAATGATAACCGAAATGTATAAATGACAAAGGTAGAACACTTACCGATTGAAAAGACGCGAAGAAGGAAAGAAATCCCCAAATCTACAAACCCTAGCCTTGGAAATGATGAAGGTAATTGGAGAACAATGTTACGTCGTTGAGAGTTTAGAAAAGTGATTAAGAAACTAATTATAAAATGATTAAGCCGATAACACGACTTATATATATTTCTTCAATTATCTTAATCAAAACCGCGGAAATTAACCCCTCAGACCGGATACTCGGTCGAGTACGACCTATTCGACCGAGGCCGAGTTTCTTACAACTCGGTCGAGTGTACCCAAAATAGTAGCCTGTTTAAAAAGCACTCGACAACTTACTCGACCAAGTAATCTAAAATCAGAAAACTGTAGTATTACAAAATCGTTAGACCAAAAGGTTGGATCCATTTCCATGAACAGAGATCAAAATCATGACGCCATGGTTAAGAAATAGAATAAGCAACTACCACACCAAATTGACCAATCAAAATATGACATAGTCATATCTACCTAGCACACTCCAAGTCAAGTAGCCAAGTGTCCAACAAAAACGTAGAAGTAATTAAGACACACGATTAGACACACATGACACATCCAACTTGGAATTTCCAGCACGCCATCTCTTGTCTCTCCGGTCTCCCCCCTATTCCCTAAACAGTAAACATGTCTTCACCACACCCCATAACCACACTATTACTATCACTGTCACTCCTCTGCCTCTCCGCCGTCAACTCCACCGTCACCGACTTACTCCGCCGTCCGTCTCACGGCGGAGGAAGCCTATGCCACCAACTCATCGCTCCCGCTGGTTACTCTTGCTCTGAACACACCGTATGATCATTATTCCTTCATCATCTCACTTTGATCCGTTTTACATAATATTAGTATAAAACCGCCTTACCAGAAAAACTAATTGTTGGGATTTGATACTTTGATTTGTCCGCAGGTTCAAACCAAGGATGGTTACTTATTGTCTCTTCAGCGTGTTTCCTCCCCCTCTTTCGATCATCTTCAATTACGCCGTTTTCCTCCTGTTCTCCTTATACATGGCCTTTTTATGGTATTAATATATATTATTTCTTTTTAATTGTTTATGTACTGTGTATGATTTGGTATGAATGTATGCAGTTTGCTTGAATAGATTTTTATTGTTGCTTCTTCAATCACGCTAGTATATCGGTAGATTAGATGGCAATAAGATCAACACTACCCTAGTGTCATAAGTGCTCTGGAAAATGGTGCTAAGGGGTCAAAACTACGCAACCTTACCCTTGTATTAGCAACACAAAGAGGCTGTTTCCCATAAACGATGACTCAAAGAGTTCCCCATGGTGGCTATTATTAGGATATAGGATCATTTATTGAGTCTCGGGTCTCAACCATCATTTTAACCTTTGGGTTATGATGATTCTCTTACACGGGATTACGGCTTTCATATGACCCTCAATCCTTCATGTCCCAAGTTCAAATACTGGGGTCCCCTATCCTTCCAAGTGGAATTTTAGCGCAATGTATCATGTATGGGTAGGCAAGTGTATATATCGGTAAACATTATTTGGATGTATCAAGTGGACTATATCTCTTCCTTGAGGATGTAGCTTAATGCACTTATATATCACATTATCACGTACATAGTTACAAGTTGGTTCTCTTGATTCCTCTTTTCCCTTTCCCACACATTTAGAGCTTGTTTGATGGAGGGATTTGGAGGGAAATGAAAAGGAGGGAGAGTAGAGGATTTAAAATCTCTTGTTTGGATAGCTAATAAGGTTGGAGGGATCCATTTATCCTCCTCTAAGACAAATCAAAATCGCTCCACCATAGGAATGATTTGGAGGGAAAATTCCACTTCTCCATTACCCCTCCTTTAACGTCTTTTTCCTATTTCAAATCATGATCTTTACTATTTCACCAACGTTCGGTGCCTAGTTTTAAGTAATAGACTTATGGTTCGGATGACATTTTAAATTTGTTGTTGGTTGGTGATAATTCTAATTGTGAGTTACTCTCCTCATTACCAATTATTTTTGGGATGGAAGCTCTTCGTTTATGAAATATAACGGGACATTAGATTCAATTTGCTTAATGTGGTAGAGTTTGTGAACTTTTTATCAATTTGCTTAAGTTGAGGTTTTCCGGCACTTTGACTAAAGAGATTTGGTCAGATGGTTATTTAGACTTGTGTATGACAAAAGTTGGTCGTGTTTTTTGAGTAAACAGGCAGGTGATGCGTGGTTTCTAAACCCAAAGGAACAGTCTTTAGGCTTCCTTCTTGCTGACCGTGGGTTTGATGTTTGGATTGCGAATGTGAGGGGAACACGATGGAGTCATGGCCATGTATCTCTTTCAGATAGGAGCAAGGTACATAGTATATAGTAACATTACGAATTTTGTGGATGGATAATTCTTAGATTGTTTACTTAACTTGTGCTTTCACTTCCATATTGTTCTTACTTCTTAGCACTTGTATAATATATATATCATTCTAAAGTCGCAAATCAGGGCTACAGATCATTAGGTGACACGATAGTAGACACTGTAACTTGATTTGGAAGCCATTAAGCTGAATAAGAGAATGAGTTGTTTACTGCTTGTTTTAGGCCTTTTGGGACTGGAGCTGGGAAGATTTGGCTTTATATGATCTTCCGGCAATGATCGAATATATATATCAGTTAACCAACTCCAAAGTATTCCTTGTTGGACATTCACAAGTAATAACCTCTTACTCCTCTCTCTAGTTCACACTCGAAGCAACTCTATTAAGGCTTGTCTTTTATCCCTCTTTTTTAAATATTAATAGTTCATCCTGCACAGGGTACAATTATGTCTTTGGCTGCAATCACAGAGACAGATATAGTGGAAATGGTTGAAGCTGCAGCTCTTCTTTCGCCAATATCATACCTGGAACATATAAATGCTCCTTTCGTTCTTCGGATGGTTAATATTCATCTTGATAAGGTACTATCTCTTATTTGCATTTCTATTTATGTGTACTATTGTACTCCCTTTGTCCCAATCATTTGTTTGCCTATTTTATTTTGTTGAGGAGTATTTTAATCAAAGCCTCAAAGGTAAGGTAAACAAATGATTTGGAAGGATGGAGTAACTAATGTTGGCATTGGTAGTTGTTTACGACCATATCATACTTTTATGCAGATGATTCTTGCTATGGGATTTCATCAACTTAACTTTAGAAGGTAAAATCCTATACAGGGGAAAAAAACCCTTAAAAGTAAAATTGAAAATAAAGGAAACCATTATTGGCCTGTAACCCATCTAAGAAACCAGCATACATAGTTGGTTTTTGTCATAGACTTTAGGGTTAACTTCAAATTTTGTGACAAATGCAGTGATATGGGGATTCAGCTTCTGGATTCTTTGTGTGATGGCCATCTAGACTGTGTTGACATGTTGGGTTCGATAACTGGTAATTCCTTAGGTTTTCTTCTTCGTTAAGTGCAGAAAGAGCTTGAGAACGTTTGCTTGTTCCTGTAGTTTCTTATCCCAATATCACCAGCTGGACACCTCATGAGTTATGATTTGTGTCTTGAGGCATCATGTTTCGACATCTAATAACCACTCAGAGTGACGTAGCGCTAAACTTGATAATTCTATCATCTAGGAAACTAGGAAGCAGTTTATTTCAGTTTCATGTCATCGACTTGAAACTTTGTTTGACACCTTTATCTGTATATATCGAGTGTCCACTTCTCTTTGGTGCAAAATTGATATCTTATATTGACCAATGGCAGGAAAAAATTGCTGCTTCAATACGTCAAGGGTGGAGTATTACCTTGAATATGAACCTCACCCCTCATCTGTCAAAAACTTGAACCACCTTTTTCAAAGTGAGTTGTGCGAGCCATCTGCTTTGTTTTTGCTTTAGTCATTATCCATCAGATTGCCCCGCCCCTTAATCTGCGATTTACTTAATTGTTCTAGGCAGTGTGATGTTAAGATTGTTAACATATCTTATCTTATGCGTGTGAACAGACGTTATGTTAAAACTTAAAAGCAGCATATTTTCTGATGTATGCAAGACATTGATCCTTTTTCACAACAGTTCTACTTTCTATTAATCCGTTATACAACACCTCAGCAATTCATAATTGTTTTGGGGAATTCAATATGATTGTCATTAATATGAGCGTATTCATTAATATCCATTCAAAATGACTGATAGATCACAGATAATTCTTGATTCTGTGAGTACTATGACTGACTACTCCTTGAAACACATCATTATAGTATTGATGGCAGTTGTTACGGAGGAATACCGATCTTGTACATAGCTGTAGTTGATTATGTCCATTTCTTCTTTTCCCACTTCTCAAAATCAGACACGTGCAAAGATCAAATTTATCATAAAGAGGATGCTGCAAGTTCTGAGGAGCTAAAAGTTCAGACTTTTTGTAACTTCTTGTTACAATATATTTATTCATATCTAGTCTCAGAGTAGTCTGCTTGATTCAGGCTCTCAATGTGGAACTTAATGAAAATAGTTATTCTACGTGCTTAATGTGAGATTGTTTTTGAATGTGAACTGTTAAAATCACAAGTCATGGTCCTGGGGTGGCAACAACTATATATAAGTGTTTTTTGTTCTTTTTTTTTTTCCTGCCATCAGTTGACTTCTGTGTGACTGGAAATTTATGGGATTATCCTATTCTATGTTTTGGCCGTCTCCGTTCATCTTTAGTTGTGAAGTTACATTTTTCTGGGGGTATCATGTTTCTTTATTTGTCTCGTTTTTGCTTGCAGTGATCCGAAAAGGAACTTTTGCCAGGTATGACTATGGAATGCTGAAAAATAAGAGAGTTTATGGCTCCCTCGAACCCCCACCATTTGACCTTGGGCTTGTCCCTGAATCCTTGCCATTGTGGATGGGTTATGGTGGCACTGATGACTTGGCCGATGTGATAGATGTGCAACGCACAATCAGAGAGTTGCCATGCAAGAAAGAGGTGCTCTATCTGGACAATTATGGCCACGTTGATTTTCTCCTGAGTGTGAAGGCAAAGGAAGACGTATATGAGCATATGATTGACTTCTTCAGCTCGTTGGGAAAATCTAGCAGCCTCTGAGTGGCATCATCCTAATAGCTGCTTATGTTGTGAACTGTATAGGCTATTGAACATCTACTATTTGTAAAGGAGGTGAGAAAATGACAGGGTGAAAGCTAGTTTTCTTGTTTCTATTCTTCTGAAAACTCTGTTTTCATAAAAAGAGGCACTGTTATTATGGAGCTAAAAAATCACTATTCTTTACTTTTGGTCTTTTGGAATATGATGGAATAAAGTAAAATAACCACTATGATTTGCGCTTCTTTTTCTTGTGAAGTATATGTGGGCAATGCAAATCGTGACAATTTTCATTATGGGTCCTCTACAATCTCTTTGTTTTAAACACAGGAGTAAGACTGTATATTCGACCTCCCTTACCTCGCCATGAGGCACCGAGATTTTTTTTTGTTGTGTGAAAAGAAGGGTTTTAGTGATTTGATAGAGTTTTGTAATCACAACCATTACAATTTTTGTGTTTCTTTGCTTACTAGTCATCTTTGATTGCAGGATCAATTCCTGGAAAAAATGAGGTCTGGCCTTGTATATAGAACAATGTACTCCGTAATATTTATCAAGGTCTTTACTTGTGCACGAGTAAATTGGCAGCCGCTTGAAGGTGAAGTTTAAAGGGTCTGAAAAAGAGAGTGACAGGCTAGACCGACAATATGTGAGTCTAATGTAAATATGTAAGTTTCTCAATGCTATACTTTAACTCCGTTCAAATTGAAAGTAGTTTTTGAAAATTAAAGCTGTGTGTGAAGTTTTGGCGCGTGTATATGAATGCTTAATGCTGAGATAAACTACCATATAGGACTATAGGACCAAGGAAAGAATAGTGTAAAGATCATGTACATAGTCTACATACTACTAACAGCTTTATGAACAAGCACCCTTCTATATGTCCTACTGTCATTGTCCAGTGACTGGGTTGCGGCCAGATAGTAGTGAAGATAGACTATGTTATTTTGGGCATTCTGTAGGTGAAATTAGCACAGGCAAAAGGTGACCCAACCTGAGAACCTGTTTTGACCCACGAAGAGATTATGAAAGAGTGCATTTTGTAAATGATGAGGGCCTAACCCTAACCGTTTTTGCTAGGAGGAAAAGATTTGTCTGCGAATATCTCGATCTTCTTGAATCCACACAATTTAGAAAAACCCATTTTCCTCCTGTGGATGAATTGTGAGGCTTAAAACATCAAGGGCTTCTGTAATGCATGTCGCTGTATTTACCAACTTTTTGGATGGACCTGATACTGTCGACTTTGGTGACCCATTGTTTTTCATGACCGTGAAGTATTTTGAATTTTGATTGATGTGGATATTCTTAGCTACTTGTTTATACTATTTAGCTAACAATGCAATGGTCCTATGTTGTGCTTGTGTACATAAGTCATAGTTTAGACATCGACAAATCTTTCAATCGATAAGGCTCCCAAGGGAAGGGAAGTTGTGGTTGATTGTATAGATTAAATATATCTAGTTACGAGTTTTTTAGTGGTCATAAGGTGTCTCTAAGTAGATTTTAAGATCCTCAACTCATTCTAATATAGTCATGAATGGTGGTCCTGCAAAGCCTAATTCGAATATGCAATACATTCTCGTTGCTCGCTATGACGTCACAAGGCACGTACATTTAGGAGGGTTTTCTGGGGTATGATACTAATGGGAAATATCCAAGCAGTACATTGTGTGTACCCTTTGTTGGTTCATGGATATTGGAGTTTCATAGTGATGTTTTTGATATTTCCCTAGTCCATCTAGTTTTAATTGTATAATTGTGCCGGAAATTGGGTTGAACAGGTATACAGGTACTCGTATTAGGGTTAGTTCAAGGCGAGTTTGGGTTTTTGTCCGGCCAACAACTATATTAGGTTAAGCCATGTTTAGTTTTACTCTGTATTAGATTTGATCATCACCAATCATTTTTATCGGCTAATTTAAAGTCCGAGTTAATAATTTGCATGTTTGGGTTGTCAATCATCGAGTCAAATTAGTTTCTTATCAAGTTTAATGTCAAGGTGAAATTATTATGAAGTTAGATTATTATCGGATCATCATGAATTTAGTCCTCGTTTCCGACCAGGCGGGACAAATCGAATTATATGAACTTGACCTTAGATTGGGTTAAACTGAGAATGATCATGGATACGACTATGTTGTTGTCTACTTTGATCAGCAATTTTTTTTTTTATATATATTATTATTAGTTCATGTTTTAGTCTTTACCGCGTTACAGAAGTATTCTTGTTCGCATTGATAAATTCAGAAATGAATATAACACCGCATATGGGATATGGGAATGCCGAATGCAAGTCAACATCGGAGGGCTATTTGTCCAAAGGCTGCATTCGCACATTATCACCAACTCACTTTCCAATAATTATCCAACCCACCGTATATTCCTACACTCTTCCTTATTCCTTGCTTCTTTCTTAAATGTCCCTCTATTTCATGACTATTTCCTCCGTTTATTTATTCACCAACTTGAATTATTCAATTTTGCATTTATTTTTGTATTTATTTTCCTATGTCAAACCCTGATACAACAATATTTTAATCTTACTATAATTCGGGCGGGCGTTGATTAATAAAGATGATCCTTTAGAAATGAAAATATATATGCATCACAAAATCTAAACAAACCCGTAAAAAAAGCTATTGCAAAACAAAATGCCAACCTTGTGTAAGGTTATTTTACACTAATATGGTTGTAAAACGGATTCAAATACAATCCTATTATTCGGTAAAATTGGTTACTAAAAGATACCGTTTTAGGATAATTTTGTGTAACCTCACCAGGCTCACCTTATACAAGTATTTGTACTTTTCACAATTGTACGACATTTAATTTATTTATTTTTATTTGCTAGATAGATATCCAAGTTCAAGACTTGAGTATTAAATTTTCTTACAAAAATTTATCTTTTGTATTCTTTAAGGTTTAAAACTGACTTTTGAAATAAAAACTCTCAAATTTATTTGGACGGTCTTGAATACTCGTTTATTAGAAGTTTATAAACTCCCAAAATGAAAGTAGGCATGGAACATTCTAATGCCATAAATTGGTGTGTACGCTGGTGAAGGGTCGTATTCTTTCATACTTTACTCAACCAAATTATAGGTGATGTTATTTTGGTAGTATTTTGACTATTTCAAACTGTCCAAAAATTCAATTACTAACTAACTTTCATTTGTCATTTTCATTTCTGACTATTCCAACTAATTGTCCTCACGCTACATCAGATCTAGACTACTTCCAAACTTAATTCCTCATGTAAACAGCCTGTATTTGATTAATTCATTGATATATACATAATAACAACTACGAGTTTTATAATCATTATTACGCTCTACTAATCATGTTTTAAATTAATGCCACATTAATGAAACAGATTACAAATGACAGATTAGATCGACAAGTTTGACTAGTATATTTCAATTAGCAGGATTAGTAGAACTTGTTTGGTAACTAACGGGTTTAGGTTAATAGATTGTTGTTGCTCAATCTACTGATTCAGGATGTCGTTTATCAAGCACTTAAAATAGTAGATTGGTGAGTCAAATATGCTAATCGCCTTGAATATGCTAAAATTTTTCACAATATATTGTTTACTAAATTGGGTAAAAAAAATTAAGTCTTTCTCTGTTATTATCGCTTTGCTGACTTTTGCACAAATATGTACGAGTACAAGTGAGATAGATAAGTCATAAGGAAAAAAAGTTTGAATAATGATTGCTAATTAGATGGTTCATGAAATTTAATTTCAATTCTCCATGAATGAGTGATTGAGAAAGTAATTGGGACAATTGTTGAGAGAATATGAGGAATTAGTACATTTCACTTTAAATTCACACCATGAAAACAAAATCGAAAAATGTTTCTACATAGTTAAAGTTACCCAAGTGACATTACAAAAGAATTTTAACAAGGACCAAAAATAAAGTTATCAGTCTCATCGTCTCGTCTCGTCTACGTATATTTTGTGCATCCACAATTTAATTGCAACCATTATTGGGTTACTCAAAAAAAAAAAAAAAAAANNAAAAAAAAAAAAAAGAACGATCAAATAAATGAAAGAAATATATGAGAATTATACGACATATTAGTGTCCATTTCCATTAGCAAGCACGGTTTCACTCCTTTTTCGGATCTCGTCCATATAGGACCGGAAATTGAGGTCCGAGGACCCACCATCGGCTATTGCCTTGAGAGCGCCCGTCTTCCATTTGAGAGCATTCTTCTTCATTTCGGTAGCTTTAGGACCAAAGGTAGCCTCGCGTAAACAATTCTCAACTTCCTCCCTAGTAATGATCCTCTTGTCTTGCTCACCCCGACATAATTGGGCACCCATACCAAACACGTCACAAAGGAACTTGGCATCGGTCACTTGGTCACCCCATTGTGGGAATGCTATTAGAGGCACTCCCGAGGTTATTGCCTCCATCGACGAGTTCCAACCACAATGAGTCATGAAACACGCTACTGCTGGGTGTGCTAGCACTTTCTCTTGCGGACTGAAACTAATTATCTGCAAATTTGAAGATTTTTTTGTTATGATTAATTTCACAAATTTTAGTATAAAACGTCCTTTTCTAGAAAAAAAAAAATCATTCACTTATTACTATCAGTAAATGAGTCATTTTTATACAATTGAAATGTCTTAGTATAACACCGACACACCGTCTCATACAATAAGTACGGAGTACAAGATTAATTTTGCCTTTCCTCATTTCATGGAGTAGCATACTAGCATGTAGCCGTGGTAACAAATAGTGACATTATAGCTATAGTACAAAAATCAACAAGTCAACAATTGAATTTTAAAATCAGCATTGTTGCATTGAATACATACGCTTCAAATGCAAGCAGTGAATTTCCACCACATTTTCCTCTCTAAATAATGTATGTGCCACATGTTCTTTTTCCTAAGTTAGGTGGCTAATAAGCTCACAAACACCTACTCATAAGAACCGCCCTCTTTCCTTTACTCCGCAATCATAATATGAGACGATTATATGTATACAGATAAATTACTCCGTATTAGCACCATTTTGCCGTTTTAACAATATAGTCCGAACTAATAGGGAGGTAGCGAGTTTATTTATAGATACTCGTCTCACATAATTCAATTATGATTTAATGATTGTGATCATATTTAGATTACAAGCAACTAAAGTCCATGTCATAACTTCAAATTAACACCACCTCATTTTGAAGGCATCAAACCCGTACACACCATTAAATTTAATAAATCATGTACCCATTGATATTAAAGTAGGCGTAAAAGTGGCCGTGACTAAAAAATAGCCAGTTAAACACCGAATTAATGCAAAGTGGGTAAACTGACAGTAAAACCAGCAATAAAATAAACATACCTTTCCCTTGTCGCCAACTCTGTCAAGGAACCCTTCAGGCAAAGTATGATGAACCGTGCTCATATCCGGGTGAGGCGGTTTAATAACCCACAAAAACGATACCCCGGCCGCCTCTAGACCGGCTGCCAGCTCATCCACCTGCTCCTGTTTTAGATACACAACTGTACCGAATGATATGTAGACCACTGACCCGTCGGGCCGCCCGTCCAACCATTTCAAACATTCTGTATCCGCTCTGAACGAATCGGCCCGCACCCGATCCGAGCCAACCACGGCCTTTTTGTAGAGCGGCCCGATGGGCCGGACCGGGGTTGGGCTGAGGAGCTTCATGGTGAAGTCAATGGACTCGTCTTCGAGCTCGTAGTAGGTGTCCATTAGTATGCAGAAGGCTTTGTTGATGTTCTTGAATTGTCCCAAAACTGCCCTTCCTAGGAAAGGGTATGGTGTTGCTGGGTGTAGGAAAGTAGGGATCTCGTCCCACTTTAAGAGGGGTAAAGTGGGAATTTCAGTGTCAACGTCGAGGGCATTTTCGGTAGGGAATTTAACTAGTTTGTGGTAGAAGTAATAATGGATCATAAAAGATGCGCATGACTGAGGCCAAAGAACAGCACAGGGTAATCCTAGCTCCTCAGCAACATCGGTCACCCATGGGATGAACGAGTTGTTGATGAGGCAGGACACTGGACGACCTTCCCCAGCCATACGAGTCAGTGTGTCTGGCACCCAGCGCCGACCCACTGACTCTAAATGGGGAAGGTACCTGTCCAGGTCCCGCCTCATTGGCTCATCATCTGGGAGCTCATCATCAATGAACTCGAATCGGATGAACCCGTCCCCCATAGGGACAGGTTCAGCCGAGATCGAGTCATTGGCTTTACGAAGGCCTACACCAAAGTCTTCAGTTGTTACAAAAGTGACCAAAAGACCCTCGGAAGCCATACGCTTACCGAGCCGTAAGAGAGGATTAACATGGCCTTGGCCGGGGAAAGAGACCATCAATACATGTATAAGTTGATGATGTTTGTAACCATTTTGGTGACCATTTTGGGAAGCCATGTTTGTAATTGCTGTGTTTTTGGTATAAAAAACGTAGTTCCCTAAACTTTAGTGTATGTACTACGTTTAATTTTGTTGAAATGACATAAATGAAGAGTTTATATATATATAGGTAGAGACAGGGTGGCGAATTAGAATACCGTTGTTTTACATTATACTTTCTTGTGTCGGTCCCTTTGATCAACTATAATTACAATATTTACCAAGTGGTTGGTGACTACGTGACTTGGTGTTATTAGTGTTTTTCACACGATAAGGTGGTAAATTGGTAATCAATATACTCCGTGGTAGTCACTAGTCAATTGTCATTACCTCTAAATTACCCTCTAAAAAGACCTGGGTATGATGAATTAAACTGAGCCTTTATGTGCCCCGACCCGCCGTGAGGATGTCCAGTCCCTCCGGTTTCAGCA
>LHUT01005324.1:0-12918 GCA_001412135.1 Silene latifolia subsp. alba | reverse complement strand
ATTTCGGTCTATATAAAAAGAAAGGTAGAGAATTATTTCTGACCTAATACTTTTTCTGACCTTGCCTCCTCTTTCTCATCACAAAACACAAAGACAATAAAATTTTACAGAAAATTTTAGATTGATTTCTAGCATAATCAAAGGGTATATCTCAGATCGTCTTGGGTGCAACTAATAGGCGAATATCAGTTTTGATATTGTTCTTAGGCCAATTTTGCTAGGACCTGAGGTTAATTCTAAATCCTTTTACTTTTGTTTATGTATTTTATTTTATGACCTTAGATCATCTTTATTAAATCGTTATAATCCTTCATGTTAAAGGGAAGTATACAGATTATTTCCCACACTTCATAGTATTTTTTTTTTCTATGTATACTTCTACTGAATTCTAAGATTTAGTTGACGATCATCCCTTTATTTATTCATTAATTTTTAAAAGAATCCTACGAATTGTAATTGTAACTTGGTTCTGTATGTTCATAACATAAATTGGCTACATCAAACTCTAGCCGGAAGATGATAGGATGGCAAAATCAATATGAGTATGAGAAACTCTCCTCCTTTTAGCTTAGAAACTAAGAACTTGGTGTTTTTAAATTTTAATCTCTCTTATATTAGTAAGTCTCTCTTAAGCAGTCTTATTGTAAAACCGATAAAATACATATTTCTAAGACTATGTAGTGTTTATTATTTTCTACGTATATGAGTTACTTTAAATCTATTTCACGCATATAACCGTCTCAAATAAGTATTTGTACCCTTTTAATCTCATTCATTGTTAATAGGTATTATTTTAATTTAGAATTCCAAATACTGTATTTATGTAATCTACACACAAAGGTGGGGTTGGTCTTCAATCTTTCTTTAGTATTTACTTCATTATAAATATGTCGTTTCTTTATGAAATTGCTAATGATTTCTACCGTGCAAGATAAGTGAGATATTTTATTGTTTGAATACTCTATAGTACGGTCCATAATGTATTTGATGTATAGCGAAATTAAGAGTTTAATGTTTATAAATTTTTATTTTTTATCTAATATGTTTATGAGACTTGATCAAAGATAAACCCAGTTAAATTCAGGTTAATTTAATATTATTAAATCAGCCATTTTTTACTTGTTCATCATCAACGAACATTATGTATGAAACATTAAAACTAATTAAATCTATGTCAAAATTATGAAGTATTAAATAAAATCACAAGTCAAAACCAATTTGTATACAACTATAACACATAAGAGTATATAATATAGAATTTGATAAGACAATAATTAGCAAATCAATCACAAAACTCACCTTCGTGATTAAATTTGACGGAAGCCGTTTGATAAGGAAAAGGAAGATAATCTCCCTACGACTTATGGTTTTGCTCAAATTTTTATTCATGCCTTATTATTTATAACATTATTTATAGGTCTAGCTAATATGGTCAAAAGAAATATTTTGGATAATTAAGATAAAAATGTCAACAATAGTTGGTAAAATTCGTCAAGCGATTGAAATATATATATATATATATATCTTCTATAGAACTCAATTGTCCAAATCAATTTAAAAATACTTGAATTATTCCAAAGTAAATTATACTGATCATTGTGTAATTAAGTATTATAAGGCGACGGTTAGACAAGTAATAACTCAAATTATCTCTTAATAAATACTATGATGATGTGATAAATTATTTAAAGTCAATGTTACGATATTACCCGGGCAACGCCCGGGCATGAAATCTAGTTATTATTGTAAAAGTTAGGGTTTTTTGTCAAAAGGTACCTAATATTTAGGGTAGTTTGCATCAAGGTACCTAACATTTTTTTTTGCCCAAAAGTACCAGATATTTATGGTTGTTGTGTCGGGAAGTACCAAACGCACTTTTCCATTAAAATCAAGTCAATTTCCGTTAGTTGACTAACGGAAAACTTTTATTCTCCTAATTTATTTTTGACTCCATTGTTTAACTGTAAATCTTCACAAAATTAACATCTTCACATCATACAATCTCAACCATCTACACTACTCTCTTCTTTTTTATTATTTACTCGACTTTATATCAACCCAATTACCCAATATATCAAAGTAATTGAGAATGGCGCAAGCGAGGACGCAGTGCAAGCAAAGGTTGTTGAGGTTGTCGGTGGTGGTGTTGGTGAAGACATAAAGGGTAGTGATTGTGGGGGTAGAGTTGAAGAGGGCTTAATGTTGGTAATTTTATGACGTTTTAGAGTCATTCTGAGGTCGCAAGAAGGTCTGAACAGTAGCACTTCATGCTCTGTTTTCTATCGTTTCAGGCATAGGTTTATTGACATGGTGTGCGAAATATAGAGTGCATAGGTTACCGAAACTTGGGAAAGGCTTAGTTTATCGACGGACAGTCTATTGGTGGAGTTTGGGGCTGTCTCGTTACCGCGAGTAGGAGGTGAGGCGGGTTGAGGTGTGCGTAGTTGCCAGTTGGCCGTGTTTGGTAGTAGTATACTAGTATGTAGGATGTGAACTTGGTAATGGAAAGATTAGTGATGAACTGATGATTGCTATGAAGATTGTGGGAGGAGAGAGATTAATGAAAAGGGATGTTAATGAAGAGAGGGTTTAAGTTGATGATTAGTAGCAATAATAAGTTTTTAACAAAAAAAAAATGGTTTTCCGTTAAATTGAGATAGAAAAGTTAACTTTTTTGACGGAAATTGTTAATTGGTACTTGCTTACAAACGAAACATAAATATTTGGTATCTTTAGGCAAAAAAATAAATGTTAGGTATCTTGAAGCAAACTACCCTAAATGTTAGGTACCTTTTGACAAAAAAAACCCTTCCAATAAAACTAAAGCCTAGAAAGACAAGGACTGGAAAAACTCCGAAAATAGAAGCAGAAAAACGGATCTCACCAAAAGGAGATTTTTATTGATTAAATCATACAGTTTCATACTAAAAATTGATAAATAAAGCTATTTGGGAGGGCTTACCATCAGTCAATAGTAGATGGAAGCCCCAGATTTGATTGATAGAGGTTAGGGTTTTTAGAGGAGAGGGGAAGAGAGAGAATTGGAGTATGATGGTTACATTTTATTATGGTGCAAAATTAAATTTTATGGCATATATAGTTTCTATTTTATGCTTCGTACATTCCTTTTATATTTATTTATGAGAAAATATCATATTGTCAAAATATTATTAGTTTAAATAGATGTAACTATAATAATTTAGATCCCGCGGTATGCATTCGCGGTACATTTAGATTTTTGCTTTTATATATTATATATTAAATTGACATCTCGTTAATTTTCAAATTTCACCTTGATGTATTTTGATTTGAGAAAATAATTGATCAGTTCTGAAATAAATGGATAATGTCATAAAATATTTTTTTTTTTAATGAAAGTGTTTTTGTATTAACTCGCAGCTAATGATTTCTTTTATAAATTTTCTCAATTTTTTTAATGAATCAATTTTAAAAGATGAGTAGAGAGGAAACACTCCAGAGAAATTTTGGTGGAGGGAAAAAAGTCAGGAGGGTGGTTTGAGTAGGCAGTTGGTCTTTGATAAAAGCATTTTACAAGTGTCTTAATAGTCGTAGTAATTGTATGAAAATTTGTGGTTATGTAGCCATTTAAGCTCGTGTATTATATAATTCAAGGGAAAATCAAATAGATTTACAAACTTTCATATAATAATATGTATATGTTATATCTCCCATGCTATTAATTTTGAATCTATTATTTGTACATATACGGGATTTAAGACGTGCACGTAGTGCTCCAGATAATCGTAGAGGGCACTTAACTGAACTACTTCGCGGAATAAGAATTAATAATTTGTATATGTATTCTGTTTTGGTTAAATAAACTTGTTTATTTGACACATGTTTGTGTGAAATTGATTATAGGTGAATGTTGAGTTACACTAATCTTAAATCCCTACAGAATTGAAGTCCAAAGAATATGTACCATTTTTAAAAAAATTCGCAACTCAATATACACATCTATTTCGTGACTTATGAATTAAGCTCGAATATATGATGTATATGATAAACTTAGAAAACAAAATAGGAAGTACAAAAAAAAAAAAGCAAAAACAAGCGAAATATAAAACAAAGGTACGAAAATGATAAAGAAGGGGGGGAAGGATAGAGTATGTACCCTTTTTAAAAAAATTCGCAACCCAATATACACATCTATTTCGTGACTTATGAATTAAGCTCGAATATATGATGTATATGATAAACTTAGAAAACAAAACGGGAAGTACAAAAAAAAAAAAAAGCAAAAACAAGCGAAATATAAAACAAAGGTACGAAAATGATAAAGAACATACGAGATTTTTAATGTGATTCGGCCCAATTAAAAAGCCTATGACCACCTCTTTTTATTAGTTGTTTATCACGAGCACCTAATCCGGTCTAGCGTACAATAAACAACTAACTCCCACGACTAACCCTAATAATGCTAATGAAGGATGTTAAGCCTTCGATGCTTGAGAGATGTTAAGCTTTCGGTGATGAAGGATGTTAAGCCTTTGTGCTGTAGGATATTAAGCCTATGGTGCGTAAGATGTTAAACTTACAAGTTTCAATCTCAACAATACAATCGTAACTAAAATAATACAATTCAATTGTTTAGAAAAAGATTGTAAAACTATGCACATTTTAAAAGATAAACTTTAAAACGAAAAAGTACTTCGTTTAAAGACTCGATTTTCAAAAAAACAATTTTGCAAAATGTTAAACCAATGAACAACACAATGGGAAAGTTTTTGCAATTGTTCAATTTTAATCAAGGTGAAAGTCGTACACGACATAAAATGTGTATAAGCATATATATATATATATATGTAATTAGGTCAAATACATTGAATCACATGATCTAGTGATTGCACGGCTAGAGACATTTTGCTACACAAGTCATGGCTAGGGTTTTCATAAAATAATATAGCATAATCAAATCTAAAATATCTTAGCCAAAAATAAATTAGAAAAGATAGAAATACATTTGATATTTTATGAAAGAATAAACCAAAAAGATATTCTTATCATCTTGATATTTTGGTTTAATTAAAGTAAGGAAACTAGAAAGATTTCCAAGATTTGTAAATATAAAATATTTTTGAATTGAAGGGTAGGAGATTTATGTCTGAATAGGAAACGAAATCTAGTCAATCTTGTTGTTGAAAGATTTAATAATATCTTGTAAACAAGATATAACAAAATCTTTCAACAAAAGATATGTAAACCTAGATTCCTATTTTACACAAATCCCATAAAATAGAAACGATATATTATGGTTTTGAAAGATAATTTTCAGTTTAAAACTAAAACTAAAATAGTTTTAGAAAATAATGAAAAACATCTGAGGATACGGTCTCCTCAGCTTAGAATACCGTTCCCTCGGTTCTGCTGAGTTCAATATCACCTGAGTTAACAGTCCCCTCAACTGAGGATATCGTTCCCTCAAGTGTTATTTTAGGTTGTTTATAGTTTTAAAACCTCTTTTTATAATGTATGTCCTTAATCTTGTTCTTGAACTCTTCTTAGACTTTGGAACGACTTTATAAATATGTTCTTGACTTTGATCATCTTCTCTATGCTTCCTTTAGGTCCAAGCTTTAGTACTTAAATAATATACACTCCAAAATATACCAAGTTCATAAAACCATAAATAAAATAACTTAGAAATAAAACGATATTGGCATTCTTCAAAACCTAATAAGACCTAGGGTCAACAATTGGTAACAAAAATGATCCTCGGTAGTAACTAATCAAAGCAGGCTAATTGGTCCTTTTACATGTGATAATATTCTTTAGTAGGGAGTATTGAATAGTTGTATGATAAGAAAATGTGGATTATTTAGGGTCAATTTTTATAAGTGATCCTCTCGATAGTGTGAGAGCAAAAGAATATTTCGGAAACAAAAGTTACAAAACTATACAATTTACTCCGCCAAGATTGAACTTGCAATGCCAATTCGTACTAATAAAAATGTTTCTCTCAATCTACCAAATTAGTCACATGTGCCCTTGATTCTAGTAATGTGATAGGCTTACATGCAAACAAAATGTGCTTTCTTGATAGCATGTGTTTGTTTGGGATCATTCAAACTTCAAAATGTCAACTACCGCAAGACTTGAATAATCTTGATTTTTTGGTGTTTTTGTGCAACTAATTAGTTATTGATTAAGCGAGTTCGGTATCTTATGCCTAAAAGTGTCCGATTTCACAAAACCCATGGAGAAAAAAAAATATAGGATAAACAATGTTTGATGGTATTTTTGAATCTGTGAAATACAAAGTTGTTTAATGAGATTTGAAGGCTGTTTATTTTTTGTGACAAATACATTTTTTATTCGTTTGTGTGCTCTAATTCATATAATTATCTACTTAGTAATAAATATTGACGAAATAACGGTTGCTTGAGTAATATAATGTGTATAGTCATAGAACGATATTAAAAATAGGCTCGCTATACATGTTTAATTTACGTACATATATATTTTCTTTTTCACGGATACTCCTAAGTCCGAGCAACATAAGTGATAATGATCCTTGCGTTTGAAGCTTTACTTTTTGAGTGATGTTTTGTGAGAACCATTTGGGTAATCTGTTTTACGAAATAAGTTGATAAACAATGAGATTTATTTTTTAGGATTATTTCACGGGATTAATCCAAATTAGGACTCCTATTTTCATATTAATACAAATAATTGTTTCAGTGAGAAAAATCCAAATTTTGACATCAGATAACTTATAATCCCTCTATCTCACTAGATAGTTTAAAATTGCTTTATACATGATTATTGAGGTAAAGAGAGATAAATGAGTTTACATTTATTACAAAAATAAAAAACAACTTGAAATGAGGTGGAAACGTAATGGTCCTCATCCACATGAGTTGGTTTATTTACAAGCAAAGGAAAATATAAATTATTGACTGAAACACCTAAAAAACAAAAGCGTAAACTATTAATTGGAACAGAGAGTACTAAACTAATCCCATAATTTACCTATTGGCACCGGTTTCCCAACAGGTTATTGTGTGGGTCCTTTTTTTTCTAATTAATTTTTCTGATTCCTTCCTCATATCTTCTTCTTTTTCCTTCTTCATTTATTCATCATCTATCCAATTTCTTAATTTCTTCTTATTCTTTCTTTTATTTCCCCCCGAATTATCTCACTTTCTTCTTCCTCTCTTCTTCTCTACTTGGTTCAATTGTTTCTATCACGGCTCATCAATTTTGTTCTTTTAATTGCTTTTGTTCATTTTTTTGTTCAAACTAATGTGTTTTTTTCCTGATTAAATTAGTTATATGCTTTAAAAGGTCTTAGCTTATGACCAACTTGTGTATTTAACCCGTATTTCAAAGCTCGATTCAGGTTAGACACTAAAAAGGGAAATTTTGATGATGGCCAGTTTCATCACTTCCTGTCACTCAAAATAACCTTCATCCCTTCTTTCATGGCTTCCTCCTCCTTCATCTTCATCCACAAACCCTAGAAACCCTAACAATGTCAACTCTCACTCCAACCACTATCATGCTGCTCCTCCTTCCTATTACTCATCTGGGTTTTTTTTGGGATATTTCTGTTAGATTTAGGTGGCGATTGGAATTTTGTTTGTCAACAAGTAAATAAAATTAGGTAACTTGCATTTGCCATGTCACTGAAGCTTGTACTCGATGTTCAATTCGTTCCACTGTTGAAGGATTACCTCAATTTGGCGAAATTAATTTTACAATTTTTGATTGATTTAGACTTTTTGATTGATTGAAGGTTTTAAGGAAAAAAGAACATGTTTTGTGTTGTTTCGTTTGTGAAAATGAAGGACTTACCGGCTAATTAGGGTCAAAATCAAAGGAAACTAGTTGTACAGGTTTCCCTTCCAATGGGTTTAGTATAAGTTAAATGATATAAAAGTTTGGATTTTTTTTCAGTTAAACAATAGTTTGTATTATCCGTCTAACATTCTAGACGGGTCAAATATCACACCACTTTCATACTAAGACAAACAACAAGTGTGATATCACCACTTTGTCTTACTATGTAAGTGGTGACATATTTGACTCATCTACACTTTAGATGGATATACCCGTATAAAGTGAGAATAATTGATAATTTAATATGAGAAGATGAACCTTAGTTTGGCTTAATCCTATGAATAACCCTAATTTTTAATATTGATATACATAGTAGGTTTTTTAAATGATTAAGCTGCGTTTTTATCTACTCAATGCCCACCATTTGCCACTCAGCAATAACGGGTGGTTCACCATATCATGATTCACAAGGCAACCAATCGGGTGGTTCATGATGATAGATGGGACGAGTGAGTAATGTGCATACATTAAATTTTTTAAGAGGATTATACTCATAGGCCACAAGTGTCTTTAAACAAGGAGATGGAAAGAGAATTATTAAGTCATTAACTTCCTCTTTTCTATTACTGTTAGGATATCCAATCCCATTTCCGTTAAGAGCCGCCTCTAGGCCATCAATTTAAACTTCCCAATCACTAGAAAAGTTATCTAACCAAGGCGCGCCTTCAAAAGAGCTTGGATCAAAAGAATCCGGAGAGTTCAAATATAATTTAATTCATCAATTTGGTACTCAAACTCATTTTTGTCTTGAACCATCTTCACTCAAATATCCTTTCACATCAACCTCCAACACATCATCATCTTCATTTCCCTCCTTGTTGGTTAGGCAAACTTCCAATGGGTTTGAATATGAGGACTCTAGATTATGCTCATTCAATCAATCTTCTATGGACCAACGTCACTCGCGCGTATGCACCCGCACATAAGGTGGTAACACTCTTCTCACTGAACTTTTGAATGAAAGCATGTCATAGGTTCGTGACCGATTTGTAAGACTTACAAACTGATGAAAGGTATGAACAAGCCTGCAATTAGGAGTCGCCACCAAATTATTGTGAAAATTTGGAAACCGTTTGAATCAACGTATACTATATATGTCAGATTAAACACAAAACAAAATGTGAAAATAGATATTGAATATTGAGACTCGTTCCCCTTTAGCATTATATGTCTAGAATGACTCTCGCAATGCCAGTGAATACGGATGTCCACAGAAATATGAGTAAGGAGTGAGGGTAGGTATTGAGAAGTTCTTTAATCAAACACCCAATTCCGCCCGCTCTTTATAGCGATCTCTATTTATAGATTAGGACTTATGAGCCATGGTTTGTATTGATTATATCAATTTAATGCATGAAATGCAACAAAACATTGTCTCAATCCTAATCATGTGAATTATACTAAGTTGGTGAATTAGCAGCTAGAATTAGAAGGTCAAAGTATAAATTTACATTAATTACATGTGAATTAAATAAACGAATTAAAAAACATACAAAGGTACAGAACGAGTATACATCGCATAAATGCCAAAACGATTGATTTGAAAAGAAATAATTTGAAAACAAAACTAGAAAACAAAACTAAAACATATTCGGATCAGCTGACAATATAGTAGTATTCGATAAATATAGCCTAATTACAACTACGTCTGGACAGAGAAGAGATCAGGGATAGAGACAAATCAAGAACAGGCGCGACAATGGTTTCGTCCTCTTAAAAGGGCGCAGCAGACCATACGCTTGTTTTTGAATGGCTTCTGGATGTGATAGCCACATCCGTCTGATGGTTACGCTTATTAATTTTCGTATTTATTTACAAGTTTGTATCGAAAACAGCATGTCGAGAATATAACAAAGGAGAGATTTGATAAAAACAATGAATAATCGACCTTGAACCGCTTAGTATTGACTGCGAAGAATTAAAGGAATGATATTTGACTTAAAATGAAATTGAATTAGGAAAAGGATGAGTAAAAACTTTGAAAATCATAACAAAGATGTACAAGCTTAGATTAAGAATACCTAATATTGATTATTAGAACTCTTAAAATAAAATTTAAATGATTTAAGACGGTTTAAACTAATGAATATCGATTATTAGTAATTTAAATGAATTAAAATAAAATAAAGGCAAAACTTTTGTAATCAATTAACAAAAGTGGAAAATGAAAGAGAAAAGATAAAAAGCTAATCTTCCTCGGACCCACCTCGGATCAATGCTAATTAGGGCAAATGAAGACGAGAGAAGACGATCAATTAATCAAGCGATCCTTTAGAAGAGGCGCAACAAGGACTGCGATCCTTCTAAAGGGCACATCATTTGATCCGTTTTCTTTCGGTGTCTGATATGGTTTGTATGCTTAATTTTATCCTTAAAATGGATTTGAAAGATTTAAAAAGATTTTGGCATGCGTAAATTTAATGTACAAACGTTGTAAAAACTATACAAACACAGTAAAAACAATATTAAATGGGTTGATTACACCCTCAGACTTACATGTTTGCGTTGCGCGATTTAACTAAACGGCAATTTAGCGGTAACTCGTAACATATGAAGTGAAAGTGCCCTTGAGTTAAGAAGGAGTTTAGACTTAGATTGATTAGTTCATTTAGGTAAGAGTATAGGTGGTCAAATTGGTTAGTCTATACAAAACGTGATGGGAACTATGATAAGAATCGGATTTACGGGGTCGAATGATCAAGCACACGTAGATGTTAAAGACTAGTTGCATGGTCTAGAATGCAAAGAGAGAAGATTAGGGAGCAGGCACTCACAAACCAAATACAGAGACCCAAGGTCTCCATTTATACAAGAACAGGTGAAGAAACAGGATGTTCCTAGACTGTGGTGTTGTAAGGCACCTTTAAAGAGGCGCAGCGCAACGCACTGCTTATAACAGGCGCAACAAGTCCTACACTATTTCTAAGGGCAAGTGCAATGGAAGGATTTTCTAAGTTCTTCCACGGCCATGTCATATTTTGCCAATCTCAAAAACTAAGTACTTTTTATCACAACGGAAAAATATTAAATAAAGTTCTTCAATGGGATCATAATTAATTTGGTATGTCTACCGATTTTCTTAGTTTTTGGAGGAACTTGATTCTTCTTTTCAAACTCAGTTTCTTTATTTAAGAACAAAAATTTTTATGCAATAGGACAAACTTTGTTTAAAGGTTCCTTTTTACAACCCTAATATAAGAATATCTCATTACAATTGCTCTAATTGTTTGAATATTGCTATTTCACTTCGCCTTGGTTTCATGATTTAAGGAAATGGATAAACTTTTTTTTTTTTTCGGATAGAGTTTAGGTTTTCGGCCAACCCTCTAACACTCTTAACACATAAAAATATTTTGTGATAGTTTCCGGAATATTCTATCTCCGGACGAGACAGATTCCGAATTTGGGGACAGTTTTGCCCCCATACTCCGAATTGATCTTAATTACTATCAAAACGACTGTAATGACACCTAGATTACAGCTAAGGGGTTAAGACGAGTGTTTGAGTTACAATTCATTAGCCAATTTACAAAATTTCATAAAATCGCGACATAGGATAAACATGATGTCTAGTCATTAGCGAGTAACAATTTGCGGGAGGTATAAACAAGGGTGTCTACAGAGCCCACCCTCACTTTGACTGAGGCTTGGACAAGACAAAAGTTAAATTATAACTGTAACACCCTTGTACATCAAGGTGCCTTACCAAGGACCACCCCAAAGTATGGAAGTGTTACCATCTCGGTTTCCCGAGGTAAGTGGACCAAATAAACAATAGTAGAACATATATATTAAAATAGATTTATACTTTACATGGTTAAATCTCGGAATAAAGATACAACATGAACAACTATCAAGCTATTAAGAGTGAGTGACGGTGACATCTACTTCAGTAGCGTGGTGACTCAATTCCCTTCCAAGCCCCGTAAGCATCAAGACCAACTGCACCTGCTAAATCAACTGCTCACCATCCCCGAATGAATCACCACAGTTTTGAAAACATAACACGAGGTTAGTTCACTGCATAACCAAAATAAGACAAGTACGAAAGATAAACAGTTGATCATCATCCACCTCCAACTCCTAACCACAACATGTAATCGACTACACTCTAAAGTGTATAGCCCTGCCAGTGGAGGACCGCAGCCGTACCTACCTAAGCCCCCGCTCATCAACAAGCGATAACCCTGTTCATTAATGTGCACATCCCCTCCTGTGGCAGGTTCCATAGAGGGTGAAACTAGGGCGTAAAACCACTTCCGTAAGTGACTCCATTCAGCCGAGGACACACCTCGCGAACATCACAATCAATCATCACAACATCAACACCAACTCCAATACACCAACAACAATCAAGCATATTATCAATCGTATAACAATTACCACAAAATCTTATAACAATTAAACAGTAAAACGAGTAGGGAAACCCTACCTTATCGCTAATCCATGAAAATGCATCCAACAACTAGCCAGGCTAGATTCCGAGATAAATCCTACAAATAGTAACCACCTGCTATTACAAGACTACCCCAAAGACTTACTGAAAGACAGCAACGAAATGGCGACTTACCTTGAGACACGGACCGAAGTCGACAACGATGACATCCTTACTAGAATACTTACCAATAAACCAATCCCCATTCTTGGTAAGTGTCTAGGCTATATGAAAGTGTATAGAGAGTTGGGTGATAGGTGAGAGAGAGATAGATTAGGGTTAGAGAGATAGGGAACTGTCGAAAATAAATTAAGTCTTACAAACTTGCGTTTTATAGTAACGCGTCAACAGCGGCTATACTAGGTCGAGTACTCTCATACTCGGCCGAGTAAGCCCTACTCGGTCGAGTGTTACCACCACTCGGCCGAGTAGTCCATACTAGGTCGAGTAACAACTACGTAAGTCTCTTCTCCTCTCACTTATCCCCTTTCTAAGGTCTTCCGTGGTCAAGAGGTCGGTCAAAGGGTCCTTAAACAGGGCGGGTATTACAGTCTTCCCCCCTTAAAAAGGAACTTCGTCCTCGAAGTTCAACCCATGCTTCCCAACCGCGATGACGGGGA
>LHUT01005322.1:0-12947 GCA_001412135.1 Silene latifolia subsp. alba | reverse complement strand
CCATGTATGTTTTAAAAAGTGTAGGGGTACTACGTAGAAAGTCGAAAAGTTGAAGGGTACCATGTAGAATATCCCAAAATAGATTTTAAAGAGCTACACGCCCCACGATGGGCGTCAATTGTTTTGTATGGATTTTGCGCAAAGCGAAATCAGGTCAGGGTAAGTCTAGGCAGGGTTAACTAGCTCGAACTTATCTGTGAATATGCAGGGCATGGTATAAAATTAGAAAAATAAAACAAGATAAATAAGTAAAAAATAAGACAAGGAATTTGTACGTGTAAAACCCTTGAATGGAAAAAAACCAAAGGCACTAAGCCAGGAGAGGATTTCACTATATTATTGAGTAATTAGTACAAATGATTATAAAATAGCCTAAGTATTGTATGAGAGTATTGTACGCTAGTGTATGTGTAGTTTTTCCCCAAATGATCTTCAAGTGCTGCTTATATAGCCAAGCTGAACGGCTACCAAATCTTCTACTTAATGCTGAATATTCCTCCTTAATTGCTTGGATTAATGCTCCTTAATGCGCTTAATTATACTCTTAATTGCTGGCTTTTATTACCAAATCTTCTCCATTNNCTGGCGCCTGTCTTCTGATACCCTGGTGGCCTGACGTCCTGACACCCTGGTGGTCAGGCCAGGGCGGAATGTTATCCTGAAATATCTGCGGAATTCTAGGCCTAACAATCATCATCGTCATCCATCACATTGTGCACTTTTTGTAGTAATCCACCACCCAATTAAACAGTTCTCAATTGATTTCCTATTTATTTCGCCGGTGTGATCAACAATAGAACGCAAGTTTATGATCTTTTATGTAATTTTCATTTTCGGTCAATAAAGTGAGCAGTGAGATACATATAACCCAAGCTTTGACAACATGTCCAAGTTCCAGTAGTTAGGCGTGCACATACAGTTAACTAGCTGAAGTGAGTTTTGAACTTACTCTTTTTCACCAAGTACATATTAAAAAAACAATCTATAGAAATCGTCTGATAAGAGGGGATCATAAAATGAGGACGAGCAATAGATCATTATCATTATTATCATTATCGACCCGACGTTTTACATGAATACTATCGAACCAACAACTAAAGTCTGCTTTTGAGAAAGCCAACGATATCCGCTAAGCAAACGATATAGAAAGAAAATAATATGGTACCTTTTCATTCATCTGAAACGTTTATTTATAAAAATTACAGAACTACATAGGGTTGGCTGATAGCGAAGCCAAAAACAACTTACGAACATAACATGCGGGTCTAACCTTATTCCCCACTCTATCTTTTTTTTTTTCTCTCTCTCTCTCCCAAGTTGGAGCATACGGATTAAAAATGTCCAACTTGCTACTCAATAACATAAGACGAGATGCACCAAGGGCCTTGCTGAGGATATCGGCCAATTACTGAACAATAAAGACATGTGATGGAGCAATAAGACCATCCTTAATGGCATCACGAACAAAATGCAAATCTACTTCAATATGTTTGGTACGCTTATGAAACACGAGGTTAATAGCAATATGCAGCGCAGACTTATTATCACAAAATAACGGGACCGCTTACATGAATGTAGATATTCTCTGGAAATAGTGAGTGCAACAAAATCATTAGAATAGATAATTAAACAATTGACAAAAAAAAGGAAATTTACTTGTATTTCACCTCGCGTATACATGAATAATGAGTAGTCAAAGTGACTTGAACAAACCCATATTTTTTCAAAGCATCACCCAACTTTTCAAACCAGCATCTTGGGGCCTTTTTCAGGCTATAGAAGAACTTCTGTAATCTACATACCATTCCTGACAATTTGGACTGAAACCCCGTTGGCAACTTCATATATACTTCTTCATTCAAATTCCCATATAAGAAGTCATTATGGACATCCATCTTAAGAAGAATCCAATTTTTGGAAGCTGCTACGACAAGGAAGGTACAAACATTTGTCATTTTAGTTTCGGGAGCAAACATCTCAGCATAGTCGATGCCCTCTGTTTGGTGATTTCCAAATACACAAGTCGTGCCTTGAGCCTTTCAATCGATGAATCAGATTTTGTACTTTATTTTGTACAACCACTTAGTACCAAGTGCTCGTTTTCCAGGAGGTGATGGCTTCAAGGTTTACGTTCCATTATCATCACGTGCTTTTATTTCCGCATCCATGCATATGGCTTTGCGCCAATCTTCACCTTTTACTACTTCTTGAAATGTAGTGGGTTCTTTATGTAACACTCGTGATGCGTGCCTTTTACATGTGTTTATTCTCTTTTTTGGCACACATTTCTATGCTTTATCATGATCGTTTTACTATTGTTTCCTCCCATTCTTGCTACTTAGGGCATTTGCCCTATCTTTTGCAGATTTTGAAGACTTGGAACCTAACCGTGTACATTTGAGCCAAAACCCATCATTAGGAGAAGAAAGAGCCCCCGCTCTTGTTCGCGCTCTTAAGAGAAGCAAGAGTGGCTCGTATCTGGGAGCCATTGGCAAAGCGGAAAGCTAGCTAAATAACTGTCTAAAGGAGATGTCTCTATCTCTGTCTATAGACAGTGGTGTTAGACACAGGAAGTTCTACTTTGGACATGTTGGTAGTTGTCGATAGACATATATTTAGTGTCGATTGACAGGAAATTGGTGTCTTTCCACAAGTTTGTTGCTGGCCGGATTTAATTCGACACTTAGGCCCATTTATCTTTTAATTATTTTTATTGTTGGACTTGGTATTTAAAGCTTGTAATTTTATTTCATTAGGTTATCATTCATTCTAGCTTTGGCTGCTAAAAATTTACTACGTAAAAACTCTTCTACAACTTTGAGATATGGACTTTGTAATCTCTCTTGACTTCCCTTCCGGATCATTGGTAATTTAATTAATTCTTGGTCTTTTGCCTTTATTGTTCTTATTGCTTTTTCTCTATCTCATATTTATTATCAACAATTTTATGTTTAATTTCTTTTATTGGTTCTTAATCATGAATTCATCTCTTATTATCATTACTATCTCTATTGTTGTCAACCTCGTCATGCGTAGCTAATTTCCCTGCTAGGATTTAAGGGAGCTATGAATTTATGACGGTTGTTAATTAGGTTTTAGATTGCTTGTTTATTTTATGCCTTTGTTGTTAATTGTAGCATTAAATCGCGATTAGTCAGTTAATGCACATGATTGATAAATTGGACCGATAAACCCCGACCTAAGATCGAAAGCCTGGTGAGGGTTTGACCTGCTACAAATATTAGAGTGCCCTAATAAGTTCGATAGCCCGTTAGAAGCATTCTAGGGCAATTAGCGATCCGAGAGGACCTTTTCACTACACCTTAGACCAATATTTGCGACTGATCTATGACCTAGACAATACCGTTATACATGCATTGGTGAACCGAGAATCCTAGTTGTCTCTCCATACTTTTATACTAATTCTCTAATCTTTTATTTCTCTTTAGTAAACAAAATCAAACAACCCCGAATTTGTTACCTAGACAGAATTTAGTTAGCAAAATATAGAACACATTTTAGTGTCCATGTGGATACGATCCCGACTTCCCTAGTTATATTAGTTAGAGACCAATTGGCTATTTTTGATAGGTTGCGACAGCCGTGTCAACCGCCATCTACGCGGCCAAGGTATTTGGGAGTGTTACCATCTCAGTTTCCCAAGGCAGTGAGTCGAAACTACGATTAAGTAACCCTTTATATCTATAATTAACATGTTTCATGAATTACAAATGAGTAAATAAATACAAGTGTGAACTGTACATTATACAACTCGACTAAAGTTTATGTCATCTACCAACTAGGCAACTTGACTCCAAGGTCCGTGTCTCGTTCCGTCTCCTGCATGACACCAAAGCCAAACCTGTTCTCAAACTGCTCCCCATATGATAGAAAATATCATATGGATCGATACAGGCTACCTCGTAAATAGATGAGATTTATACATAGCCAACACACGTTAGTTTCAATAATACATATACGTAAGACACGATACAAGAATGTAAAGTTGCAACATGATAAATGAATGTACAAGAGAAGACATTACATCTAACACAATACCGCATCCACCACATCGATACCGGGGACACACCCACGATACCAACAACCCGGTAACGGCACCGTAGTACCGCCCACCAAACAGTCGGACCGTAGTCCGTAAAATATGTACTCAGGACACACCCGTGGTACCGGACCCGGGGGCTAACCGGATTCCTGTCAGACGTCGTGTCTCAACCACATGCATCTCTCCATAACTCAAGTCATTATGTGCACATCCCTCATGGAGTGGGAAGCTCCAAGAGACGAACTAAGCGTAAGACGGTCTCCCAATCGCCTTACGTTTCCTCAACAACCATATATCAACACCACTACTCCTCTAACATCATCCACAACCACATATAACATAATATGTGATACAATATGCCAACATATGTTTTCACGTGTACAATGATTATTAAACATACTTCTTTCTCATATGAAATGGATGCCAATTAAGTCAAGTAGTAATGTGAACCAACAACCAAAGAGATACTTCAAGACATACTCCCAAATTAACAGGTTATAACGCAATCCCCTCGATTTCCACAATCTAGTAAGACACAAACATCCAATTACATGTTATAATGCAAATCCAATACTATCACGAGACCAACATTAACCACCCAATATTATATGCAAAGGAATTGGGAGCACACACTAGCTTGAATTTGCACGATTTTGGAGCCTCAACAAAATTAGGCTCTAAATCCAACTAAATCAAGCTAAGTCGTGGAAATAGCAGCTAAGAAGGATATCTTAGAGAGTTTAGGGGATTTTTGTCTAGGATCTCGTGTCCTAAAAATGTCCACACCAGAATTGAGCTTAAGGCGCCTTCCAAGCTATCCGATTTTACCTCATTAGAAAAGTAAGAGAAATGTCACTTTCAAAGCTTCCTCTTTTGAACAAGCAAGCTCCTTGGGATTCTTGGCTGCCAATATGGGTCTTATTCTACAAATGCTTGGACCATTTCAGCGGTTTTGAAGCCTTTATAAGATAAATAAGAAAAGGAAGCTTGTAGACAAGGGAGCTTGACCACAAGTACCTCATTCAGATTAATAGCTTTTGTTTTTGTTTCTTTTTTTCCAGCTTTTGTAAGGCTTTTTCCAGCCGTTTTATTGTCCTTTTTCCTGCCATTTTGTGACCCTTGAATGTAATATTAGATGTATGACTAGGATTAGATTGGAGCCTCTATATAAATAGCTCTAAACTTGTGTAAAAATCAGATTATGTGGAGTTAAAATTATGAGTTTGAAAACCGAGTTTNNCTCATTACTTAGTGTTTGAGGAGAAATTTAGTTTATACTTAGTGACCTTGGATGAGATTCTAAGTCCCGAACCTGCTTCGGGATCTAGCTCAATTCATATCTTTGTTACTTGTCCTCTTTCAGTCTCAATTAAACAGTCAATTTGTGTGTTAAATCTTGCTTGATTGTTGTGTGTTCAAAGCAGCCCTTAAACCACCGTTGTCTTCTGATTTTTCTCGTCTAAAATAAGTATCTAATTGAGTCCCTTCTTGAGTCTAAGTATTGAGCATGAATCTCAGTTTAGATTTTTTGTCTAAAATACAACAATCCCTAAGGTTTATACTCCAAAGTGGTATCAAGGAGCCAGGTTTGACACGAGTTCTACCTTTTTTTAGTCTTGGGAAAAGCCCTTGGGAGTGTTACCGTCTCAGTTTTGATAGGTTACGACAGCCGTGTCAACCCCCATCTACGCGGCCAAGGTATTTGAGAGTGTTACAATCTCAGTTTCCCGAGGCAGTGAGTCGGAACTACGATTAAGTAACCCTTTATATCTATAATTAAAATGTTTCATGAATTACAAATGAGTAAATGAATACAAGTGTGAACTATACATTATACAACTTGACTAAAGTCTATGTCATCTGCCAACTAGGCAACTTGACCCCAAGGTCCGTGTCTCGTTCCGTCTCCTGCATGACACCAAAGCCAAAGCTGTACTCAAACTGCTCCCCATATAATCGGAAATATCATATGGATTGACACAGGCCACCCTGAAAATAGATGACATTTATACACAGCCAACACACGTCAGTTTCAATAATACAATTACTTAAGACACGGTACAAGAATGTTAAGTTGTAACATGATAAATTAATGTACAAGACAAGACACTACATCTAACACAACACCGCAACCCCCATATCGGTACAAGGGACACACCCACGTTATTAACAACCCAATGACGGCACTGTAGTACCGCCCACCAAACAGTCGGACCGTAGTCCGTAAAACATGTACTCAGGACACACCCGTGGTACCGGACCCGGGCGCTAACTGTATCCCTGTCATACGTTGTGCCTCAACCACACGCGTTCCTCCATAACTCAAGTCATTATATGCACATCCCTCATGGAGTGGGAAGCTCCAAGAGACGAACAAAGTGTAAGACGGTCTCTAAACAGCCTTACGTCTCCTCGACAACCATATATCAACACCCCTACTCCTCAAACATCATCCACAACCACATATAACATAATATAGGATACAATATGCCAACATATGTTTTCACATGTGCAATGATAATCAAACATGCTTCTTTCTCATATGAAATAGATGCCAATTAAGTCAAGTACTAATGTGAACCAACAACCAAAGAGATACTTCAAGACATACTCCCCAATTAACAAGTTATAATGCAGTTCCCTCCATTACCATAATCTAGTAAGACACAAACATCCAATTACCTGTTATAATGCAAATCCAATACAATCATGAGACCAACACTAACCATCCAGTATTATGTGCAATGGAATTGGGAGCACACACTAACTTGAATTTTCACAGTTTTGGAGCCTCAACAAAATTGGGCTCTAAATCAAACTAAATCAAGCTAAGTCATGTAATTAGCAGCAAAGAAAGATGTCTTAGAGAGTTTAGGGGATTTTTGTCTAGGATCTCATGTCCTAAAAACGGCCACACCAGAATTGAGCTTAAGGCGCCTTCCAAGCTATCCGGTTTTAGCTCATTAGAAAAGTAGGAGAAATGTTACTTTCAAAGCTTCCTCTTTTGAACACGCAAGCTCCTTGGGATTCTTGGCTGCCAATGTGGGTCTTATTCTACAAATGCTTGGACCATTTCAGCTGCTTTTGAAGCCATTATAAGATAAATAAGAAAAGGAAGCTAGTAGACAAGGGAGCTTGACCACAATTACCTCATTCCAATTAATAGCTTTTGTTTTTGTTTCTTTTTTCCAGCTTTTGTAAGGATTTTTCCGGCCTTTTTATTATCCCTTTTCCTGCAATTTTGTGACCCTTGGATGTAATATTTGATGTATGNGCCATTCTCCTAAAGCTTACACATCTTATTTGACCTTTAGCAAGCAAACAAATACTCACTTTATTACTTTATACTTTATGCTTTATTGTTTTTAGTCTTTATATTCAGGTTGTGTAAGATAAAATAGCTGTTATTTTGTGCTTTTGTAAGGATAATTTGTGGCCCTTAGATCTAGAATGAATGGTGGAGATTGTATTGCCTTGGTCTATATAAACCAAGCACACCTATTGTAAACATTCAGATTTGAGTTGATGAAAAAAAAGCTAAGTTTGAAAACTAAGTTTTCTACTTAAAATTCTTCTTACTTAGTGCGGAAAATCCCTCATTACTTAGTGTTTGAGGAGGAAATTTAGTTCATGCTTTGTGATCTTGAACGAGATTCCAAGTCTTGAGCCTGCTTCGTGATCTGGCTCAATTCATATCTGTGTTACTCTTCCTCTTTTACTCTTAATTAAACATTCCATTTGTGTGTTAAATCATGCTTGCTTGTTGTGTGTTCAAATCAGCCCTTAAACCATTGTTTTCTTTTGATTTTTTCGTCCAAAATAAATGTCTAATTGAGTCTCTTCTTGGGTCTAAGTATTGAGCGTGAATCTCAGTTTAGATTTATGTCCAAAATACAATAATCCCTAAGGTTTACACTCCATTATGCCACAATGAAATCTCGACACTAATATGAGACTAATAATAATTACCCAGAACAATCATGTTATAATGCATTAACAACCTAATAAAGACATATGCAACCATTAACACTTATTGAAACCGAGTAGGAAAATCCTACCTTTTAACAATCCTCTAATTAGCACAAGCAAGCACACGAATCCTCCTCTAACAAGCCATATCCCACAATTAATTAAGTAACCTTCATCACAAATATGTTCTACAACAATAAAGTACTCTTAATTCCTTAATTAAACCATATAATTACCCAAAACCCTAACTAAATAATCATAAGACAAAACCCTTAAAATCTAGGGTTACTAGCAATAAAAATAAAGGAAAAGGATAAATAATCACTTAATTACAAATGTAAGCAAATGAAAAAGGATGGAACTTGAGTGCAAATCTTCAAGGATAAGGTGAGATCTTGAGAGGATAAGGTTATGGGAGTGTTGTGGGATTTTGAGTGGTATGAGGATGAGGTTTGGTGAGGAAATTAGAGGAAATCAGAAAAAAGAGCTTAAAAGAGATAAGGTCCACCTACCATGCTTCACACGCGAAACAAGGGACAACGACAAGTCACCCAGTTTAGTGCACCAGCCACTCGGCCAAGTGACTCATTCTAGGAGATGGTATACAAGATCAGCTATTACTCGGTCCCTCACTTGGACGAGTAAGTTCAACTCGGTCGAGTACTTGGTGTACTCGGCCGAGTGCAGCCTTAGAAATTACGGGGTACTACAGTCTTCCCCCCTTAAAACAAATTTCGTCCCCGAAGTTCACACCCGACTCAAACAAGGCACCTCTGACCTTACTCTTCACTCGCAAAGCTAAAGCAACACTAACACAAAATAGGTCTCGACAAAGCAGAGCATTAACTTAGCAAACAAGGTCAACCTCACATGTGACTCAATCCCGTAACACTCTACCTATCAAGCTTCACGACACTACCCGACTCCCAATCATCACGACCAAAATGATGTTTGGTCTATCATCATCATCACTATGCGTCCCACAATACTAACACTCCAATACTAATGACATTCACAAGGTAAGGGCATCTATCAAAATGAAATGTTACATTCTCCCTCCTTAAGATGAACTTCGTCCCCGAAGTCCGCTCACACTGAACACATCAAATTACGCTCCTACTCAACACCCTCAATATTATCATGATTATACACAACTACAGCCTTAATTAATACCACAATAGTACCCTAAAATGTCTATTTCGTACTATATCCTTAGCTATTTTCGTGCATTAACACCATTCCTCCCCACCGATAACCGTTTTATCGCTTAATATAAATACCAATAGCTATTGACACATGACACAATCTCTAAATGATTGGCCTATCTCCAATCATTCCTCTCACTGCCTAAGATTAAAGGCAAAATTTTCATCATAATCCACTTAATGTGACATCGAAGGTTCCTTTTTTATCACTACCGAACTCGCCCGTAAACCAACATGACACACATTCTTATCATTCTGCTCCTACTATCCCAACAAAATTTATGGACAACATGTAACTTCTATATCAAAACAACACATATTCTGCTAACTACTTGTCACTACGAGTCAATGAAGGATTAATTCAATTCAAACTCATAAGCACTACAACAACTAAGCCTTATTAACAAAAGTCTATAAAATATATTAGCACAATTACCATAGTTAAAATTTTCACTTCATCATATATATACTCTACTCTTATATCTATAACCACGAAATCTCAGTGACATACAACAGTACTGAAAACAGAATACCAATTCATACGGCAATAATATAATATACATGACATTTCAATATTCATTTCAGAACTATCCCCTCTCCTCCGCCACAACCGGTGATGGTATCATAATACCGTCACCAACAACGGCACCGCAATGCAAAACAACAGCCACATCGGCCACCGTTACACTCCATCACGTCTCATGAACACAGTCTCAACACAACATTATTAATAAAGAATAACAACAATATCACAACTTAAACAAGCAATTGACAACTAGACCATAATACATAACATGGATTCTTCACGGAGTAATTAAAAGACAACTTGCAAACAACATCCATATTACCACTCATAGGATCGGAGTCTTAGACAACTACTTTTACGCGTTGTAAATACGTACTTAAATTAGACGTTCATACTATATAACACAGGTGATCAAACACCTCAATAACATAATTGGACTCGTATGCATTACATGTCGCATTCTCAATCTCATAACCACGAAGACCAACTTGGTAATATTAAATCCACAACCACATTTCCCAATTGCTATAGCTAAAACTCACTCATATTCTCTCAAGACCGATAGAATAATCTCCTTACCAGAGCTCTTCCTATACTCGTAACTATTTCCTTTAGAATTCTAAATCCCTAATTACATAATCACTTTCGATTGACCATCTTTTCTTCATCTTTCAAAATGATGCTCCACAAAAATCCGATGTCGGTACAACAAAAAGACCACCGCTTACCATGCCACACGTATACATTCACACTCAAGTAGTCCCGCCACTAGACATTACTAGGACTTAGGTACCTTCCACCGTGTATTACTAAAAAAATCGTCTCTACTCCATGTAATTGGTCACCTCAAACTCCACTATTCCGTTCCCAAATATTTTCCTATTAAATATTGTGCCTCCGTTTTAGATTGACCTCTAACTTACACCCCCGTTCTAGTAATCTCTTATCTTCCTTCCACGCAAACTCTCATGATATCACTCCCACTCAACTCTTTGACACCTCAACTATTTCCTCATCATTCCACAATCGAAAGCCAACCATTTGCCAACCAATAATCCCCTAATCATACTCAATAAGGGTCACCCTCACATGTCCTCCAAACCTCATTTATTAACTATGAGTCCAAACAACCGCTAAGTATCTAACCTTGATTACACCACTCATCATCCATAAGTTGTTATGGACATAGCTACCAGCGCGAGGCCGAGGCACGTCATGGGTCATTACCGATTTGAAAGCCATTGAAACCGGTAAAAGGTTTGACAAGCTTGCATTTGTGGAGTCGCCACCAATTTTTATGGAAAATTGGAGCCGTTTGAATACTTCGCGTCATGTCAAGACACAAAGTAGTGACATGAACACTAACAATTTCGTTACCCCTAGCATTCTAGGTCTAGAACGACTCTCGTGATGCCAATAAACACGGATGTTGACAGAGATCTTGAGTAGGGGGTGAGGGTATGTATTAGGAAGCTCGTTTATTTGAACACCTAATCCCGCCCGCCTCGATAGAGGCCTCTACTAATTATCAGGGAAGTTGTTTATACTCAAATGTTGTCAATTATATGCATGCAATACAACATCCATGGATTAATCGTAGCATGTGAGATTAGATTATGTTGGTGAACACAACATTTAGCACTCAATTGGGTCGAAGTGGGAAGTTAGATTAATTACATGTGAATGCCAATAAATCACGCAAGAACAATACGAAATAAAGAAATAAATTACAATTGATAATTTGAATTTAAGTCATAAATATGCTCGAAAAAGGATTTGAAAAGAAAACAAAATAGAAAAGAAGATTAAAAATGAAAATATGTCGAATTATAAGTGATAATACAAATAATAATTGATTAGAAACCTGAAAAGAAACCCTACGTCAAAACAAGAACGAGTTCAGAGGCAGAAACCACCTCAGAACATGCGCAACATCTGCTACGTCCCTTACAAGAGGCGCATCAGACTGTGCGTCTGTTTTTGAGTTGGATTCAAACTGTGAAAGTCAGACTCGTCAAACTGTTATTGTTAGTTGGTTGATTAATGTCGATTATTGGTATGTAACTCGAGTAGAAGTGATTTAATCATGTTACTCAGATGTGGAACCGTCATAAAGCGATAAAAGGGTGAATAAATGAAATATTACAATGATTTACAAAGATGATTTATATACGATGTCGGAAACGAAAAGGGTAAAACTTGAAGATGGATAAAAACTGGGGAATTAAAGGTTGAAGATAAAACAGAATAAAAAACATATATAAGAGACGAATTGAAGGGACTTGATATGAACAAATCGAGCCTCTTAAATCCGGGTTTGAATTTAGTGACGAAAACCCATGATCCACACCTGAATAAAACAACAAGCTTTTTAACCATTTAAGCTCACAGTAGCAAGAGCAAGAGAGTGACAATTGGTTTCTGCAGACGAACGAGACACGGTGTGCTATTTCTTGGTCTTTTAGGACATGGAAGAAGACTCCAGAAAAACGAGCCAACCAGTAAGAGAACAACGAGTAATAAGGCGCGAAGTAGAATCAGCGCGAAGTAGAATACCTTGTTCCGGGGTTCCTTTCAAGTAACGTACATTACAAAGAGCTGCTTCCCAATGGTCCTGTCATTGAGATAAGATATGAACAACATACGTCTGGTGAGGAGAGGTCATCACAAGGTGCACTATCAGTTCGGCCCAACTGTTGATTCTACTCCAACGAAGTAGAACATGGCTTACTTCCCAACATATCAGCCTCAGAAATAATATCCAAAGCATATTTCAGTTGACACTAGAAGATTCTACTGGCATTCTGAGTTTCTTCCAATCCGATCGATAAAATACTTTAGTGTTAAGTCGAAAAGGTATAATAAAAAAGCAAGTTTTATAAACTGAAAATATGAAAATTGAAGAAATAGAAGAAGAAAAACGAAAGATAAAAAGAGAGACATATACTCGATGAAGATGAAGAAGAGCAGCAGCAGAGAAGCAACCACTGCAATAGGCACAGCAAATGCTTCGACTATTCCAGAACGCGCATCTGCTGATGCGTTTCTTCTTGGTCGTCTTTCGCTGCAGTTTTTCCAAAGAACGGTTAAAAGGGTTATTTTGAAATTGGTTTTGAGCATACTCGTGACATAAATTCGTACATTAATACAAACAAAATGAAATACAATAAATAAAATTAGGATT
>LHUT01005317.1:0-12951 GCA_001412135.1 Silene latifolia subsp. alba | reverse complement strand
TACGGTAACCCGAGGGATGGGATTAGAACAGTTCATGCAGTTGATAAGCAGGTTTTGGCTCAGCTGGAGACCATGAATGCTAGATTTGACAAGTTGGAGTTACAAGCTGCTGGGGAGCCTCAGACGGTCCATGTTCTTACTAGAGGAGAGACCGTTTCTTGTGAGAGATGTGGGAGTAATGATGGCCACACTGCTGTTGGCTGTCTTGTAGAGAAGGAACAAGTCCTTGCCTTTCAGCAATATAGGCAAGGAGGAGGTTCCTATTACAATAATCAAGGGGCAGTCCATCCCAATTTGAGGTGGTCTCGATATTGCTACAGGAAAAATCATATTGTCCCGACACGTTACCTTTGACGAACAAGTCTTCCCGTTTGCCTCCTCTTTTACCCCTGAACCGAACTCCTACACCTTCCTTGATTCAGAACCACCACCGCCCACAACCTCCTACGCCTACCCTCATCAGCCACCACCAGCCTCCAACCCTCCCCCCGAGACCCCACCAGCCTCTCCTCCCCACACAAACCCGCCACAAATCCAACCCTCCTCCCCTGCCTCCCCTAATTCCCCTGCCACACCGCAAACCGAGTCCCCTGCCTCCCCCACCACTCATGTCTCCCCTGCCTCTCCAACACCTCCCCCTCCCCCACCTCGCACCCATGTCATGGCCACTATACTACAACATGGGATCCCCAAACCGATAAACCGAACCAACCTGCTAGCACATTCCTACCCAACCATATCACCCGTACCCAAATCACCCAAAGAGGCCCTCCATGATCCGAATTGGCATGCCGCCATGAAGACTGAATATAAAGCTCTTATGGATAACCACACTTGGGAGCTCGTACCACGCCCTAGTGACGCCTCTGTTATTCGATGTATGTGGCTCTTTCGCCACAAATTTCGGTCTGATGGCCGTCTCGAGCGCTACAAAGCGCGACTCGTCGTTAATGGCAAAACACAACAAGTCGGAATTGATTGTGATGAGACTTTCAGCCCCGTGGTAAAACCGACTACTATTCGGACGGTCCTTAGCTTGGCCGTCTCTCGTGCTTGGCCAATATACCAACTTGATGTCAAAAATGCTTTTTTACATGGTGACTTACTTGAAACGGTGTATATGCATCAACCTCCGGGGTTTGTTGATCCTACGGCTCCTTATCATGTATGCCGCCTCCGGAAATCTCTTTATGGCCTTAAGCAAGCTCCCCGAGCTTGGTATCAACGGTTCTCTAATTTTATTTTGTCTCGGGGATTTCACAGTAGCAAATGCGACGCATCACTATTTATCTACAAAAATGGCTCAAATATTGCTTATTTATTATTGTATGTAGATGACATTATCATTACCGCATCTAACACGTCTTTACTTGAGCGTATAATTGCTACTTTGTCTAGTGAGTTTGCCATGATAGATTTGGGCACGCTGCATCACTTCCTCGGCATTACGGTGACACGCTCCAAATCAAGCCTATTTTTATCACAGCACCAATATGCCAAATCAATTCTTGCCCGTGCTAATATGACCGGGTGCAACGCGTGTGCTACACCTGTCGATACTTCCTCCAAACTCTCTGCTGCTGCCGGTCCTCCAGTGGCCGACCCCTCTCATTATCGGAGTATTGCAGGTGCGTTACAATACCTCACTATTACACGCCCGGATATCACATATGCCGTACAATAACTATGCTTATTTATCCATGACCCGAGGGACAGCCACTTGTACTTCATGAAGCGGGTTCTCCGCTATATAAAAGGCACTCTTGACTACGGTCTTACTATGACTCCCTCAAAGTCGCACACTCTGACCGCCTGTTCCGATGCCGACTGGAGCGGGTGTCCGGACTCACGCCGTTCTACCTCCGGTTATTGTGTTTTCCTAGGTGATAATCTAATTTCTTGGTCGTGAAAACGCCAAGCCACGGTCTCGCGCTCAAGTGCCGAGTCCGAATATAGAGGGGTTTCTAATGCTGTCGCTGAGACAACCTGGTTACGAAATCTACTTCTTGAACTGCACATGCCCATCCGTCATGCCATGCTTGTCTACTGTGACAACATCTCCGCTGTCTACCTCGCCGGTAACCCTGTTCAGCACCAGCGCACGAAACATATCGAAATTGATATACACTTTGTTCGTGAGCAGGTCCAACTTGGAAAGGTCAACGTTTTACACGTTCCTGCTAGCTATCAATATGCTGACATTTTCACGAAGGGCCTTCCCAGACATCTTTTCAATCAGTTTCGGGCCAGTCTCTGCGTCCGCTCTCCTACCACTTCGACTGCAGGGGGTGTATTAGTGATAGAAATATTGTGTAAATATTTAGGTATCACGTAGATATTATTTGTCGTAGATTTTATTGTATATAGTAGATTTTTGTAATACGTTCACACTGTAACCGATCCTAGTATATATAGTTTTCTAATGAAAGGAAAT
This sequence comes from Silene latifolia subsp. alba, assembly GCA_001412135.1. Lineage (NCBI taxonomy): Eukaryota > Viridiplantae > Streptophyta > Magnoliopsida > Caryophyllales > Caryophyllaceae > Silene > Silene latifolia. The sequence continues at coordinate 10,517 of LHUT01005317.1, read as the reverse complement.
CCCTCGGGGAATTCAATTATTAACAATTCCTTCTCATCCTGCTCGGAGCCAGAGGTATTATGTTGCTCATTTTGTGTTTATTATCACTTGCGCGCGTCAATCTGTTTTCGTGAGTATGTAAATTAGAGTGAAATTATATGCCTGGTCATTTGTGATATTTAACATGTTTTTGAGTATGTGAATTTGTGTCAGAAACTCAGGTTGATGCTAACTTGGTTCATATTCTGTTTTTATGATCATTGTCACCATGAGAGGGAGAGGTCAAGAGAGAGATACTCCGTGGAGCGTGATCAGGACTCGGACCAGGAACGTCGCCGTAAAAGCATCCACTGTCAGTCTGACAGGTACCATGGTTATTATCACCGTAGAATTAAGTGCTGAAATGCACGTAATTATTTCACAAACTTATTGCGTTCTGCATAGCTTTGTAAATCTTATTGTTGATGAAATGTAATTCAAGTGCTTGAACGGTGGTGGTGACTGTTGGCGGTGGGGGTGTGGTTTTGTTGGGTGATGGTGCGTTGACGCGATAGAGCGAGTCATGGTGGTTTCTGGATACGCACAATGCTACCGTAGATACACAAGAACATTGCTATAGATACACAAATTGATTTTGTATCCGAGTGTACTAATTTGTGTATCTGACTAATCAACACACCTCTCCTATTCCGATATTATAATTCATGACAATTACCGGTACTAGTACTGCAAATTGCAATGTTGTGATGTTCAATCCTAGCGTGAAATAAAATGTAATCAGTAGAATTTGTATTTTCGATTGGAAGACTTGTTGAGATGGGGGTTCGAGAAGAAACTATGTGAATTACTCAAAACGTTATACCCAATAACATATGTCGATTCCAACAAACAATTTAAGGTGAATTATAAAACACCTCTTATGTGAAAATTTGATAGCTGATGAAAACCAAGGACAAACGAGTTAATATGACACCATTTAAAAATTAAAAATGCCTATATAGTGGTATTATAGAAGACAAGAAACACTACAAGAATTTAGTAAAAGTAGTTTTAAAGATATAAGTTGATGGGTGTACCCTTGGTCCAATGCATTTTATAAGAGTTAATTTATCACAAATCTCAATTTCATATCTCTAGGAGAATCTCAAACTCGTTTTTTTTCTAGATACATACCTCTACTTAATTAGACACTCTTTAAAATGACTAGATACATACTTTTAACTAGCTAGATACACTCCTTTAGTTTGCTAGATACATACATCTAGCTAGTTAGATACACTCCTAAGTTGGTACATACATTTAGCTAGTTAAAGGAGTATATCTAGCTAGCTAATAAAGGTATGTATCTAGTAACTTAAAGAAGTGTATCTAGCAAGTTAAAGGTATGTATCTAGTACGGAGTAATTTAAAAGAGTGTATCCATCAAGCTAAAGATATGTATTTAGTAATTAAAAAAAGTGTATCTAGGAAGTTAAATGTATGTATCTAGTAATTTAAATAAATATATCTAGCAAACTAAATATATGTATCTAGTAGCTTAAAAAAGTGTATCTACCTTGATAAAGGTATACATCTAGTAATTTAAAAGAGCGTATCTAGTAATTTAAATCAATGTATCTAGCAAACTAAGGGTATGTATCTAGTAGCTTAAAGGAGTGTATCTAGAAAGTTAAAGGTATGTATCTAGTAATTTAAAGAAATGTATCTAACAATCTAAATATATGTATCTAATAACTTAAAAGAGTGTATCTAGCAAGTTAATGGTATGTATCTAGTAATTTAAAGAAGTGTATTCAGCAAGCTAAATATATGTATCTAATAATTTAAATTAGTGTATCTAGCGATTCAGAAACGGGTTTTAATTAAGTGGACGACTTTTAGAGGAGACTGTCTCTACATTTAGAAGCGTACTTAACTTAGTGATTAGCTTCTAACTTGGTGATTAGCTTCAAATACTCGGTAGTACTCTGTAAGTTGTTTGAAGCAATACGGTTTAAAATGTGGTTTACAATGGAGTTGGTTACACTAAACAGCAAACAGAGTAAGTGTAACAAGAAAAAGAGAATGAGGCAGTTGAGGGCAATATAATGAATGCATACAGCCATACAGGAGTAAAGTTGGTGAGGTTTTGATTCAGAATCAGCATAAATTGAATTACAACAGCATCATAACACACAAATCACCTAAGTAAATCTCAACCAACACCAACAACTACTAATCAAGAATAACAAATTAATTCCAAAAGAAAGAAAATGATCTTTAATAAATGACAAGATGATATAAAACATACTCCTACAAATAAACCCAATTCCTTTTGAGTCAATAGTACAGTATAAAACATCAAAGTGAGAATTTGTGATAAAACATACACAAGTGATCAAGTAATAGAAGAGCAAAGAGGGTAGTGAATTAATCCATTCTCATTGCATTCTCCACATCTAACCATGAACCTGTGCCTTTCATCCAACACTTTACAAATTCCATTGCATTCCATACACATGACAAACCGTATCCCTCCGCATCCTTGACACCACAACACGCCCTTTGATATCCCTGCTAAAAGTGCTTCTAGTCTGCCCTGCTCATCCAACTTGATTACCTCATTAGCTCCCCCAATTAACCTCCCCTTGACAAACACTGCAGGCACTTTAACATCCTTTTTTCCCATCAATTTCCTCAACTCTTCCTTAAACCCTGAATCCATTGATATGTAAGTTATGAACCAAAATTGTGAGATGTTAAATGTACCAGTTAGCATTACATGACAGTCGGCACACAAATATTCGAGCTATGTAGCTCTGCTGGTCACTGAGACACTAAACTAAACCTATGGATTTTCTATTGTACAAGGCTTACAAACATACTATCAAATTGGAAAAGAAGATGCTCGCAAGTCGCAACTTGCAGCTTCGGACTAACTCTTGGCCAGGACGCTCACAGCTTGCAACCTCTGATAAGCTCTTATATATTGCACCAACAAAACCATTTACAGTATAATATCAGCCAGAAATATTACCATATCACCATTTAATTTTAGTGTATATCAGCTAGCAATATTATCTTATCATCATTGTTACTCTTTTGTTTATTAAGTAAATAAACCAGAATGTACGAGGAAGAAGTTGCATTTGCTTGCCTCTGTGGGCTATTGATAGCGGCAGTGTTGCTTTCTCCTAACTCCATTTGAGGCTAGGCCATGGATGAATATTAATTAGCAAAAAACATCGACTTAAACAACATTACTCCACTGTCTCAATGACTCCTGCAAATTATGGGGTAAAAGGGAGAGGGGGTAGATGTAAGCACCTTACGCCCTCTTACGGTTGTGTTAGCAACACAAAGAGACTTTCTGAATGACGTAAGATGAAGATTACGTCAAAAAATTGCCAAAAGTATTGACTTGATAAAAAAAACTAATGTAACAGAATTATTAGGAGATTAAGGCAATGTTATTTACTGGTAGTTGATAGTCAAGAGGAGGTAAACTTGCAGCAGGAAAAATGAAACAATCCGGAGTGTCAATATTGTTTGACGATTGTATGAGTTGGCAAGCTTCTCCTATAAGGATGATGACACAACTGTCACATCTGAGCCTCATAACAGAGCCGCCAAAACCAGACGATTACAAGGCATGACTGTCTCTACAGGATGATGGTTTCATTGTAAATAGGAAAAGTCTAGAATAGCCTCTTGTTCCAAGTAGGACTCAGGTTGTTAGAAGTCTGTTACATCTTGTAACTAATTCCGTAAATCCAGGGAGGTAGTTAGAGGTTGTTAGAGATATTTTCTATAGAATGTTCTAGAATACAATTGTATATAAATAGATTGTAAAGTTCATTTTGATAATTAATTCAATCACAACTTTTATTTACCTTCTGCTTGTTCTTACATAATTCTCTGATTTCTCAATCAAGTACAATACTCATCTTCTATATGAGCTTCAAGCTTCCGTTAATGGCGTCCTCAAGTCGCTTTATTCACATTATCACATGGTATCAGAGAAGGTTTTGAACATGTCTCTGTATACTCGTCATTCTTCCGCATTTATCAAAGTACTCCGAAGTTTTAGCTTAATTTTCCGTTTTCTTTACAAAAAGAAAAAAAAACACAAAATTCTTCTTTTTCATCAAATTCATCATTCATATACAAATTTACATAAAATCACAAAATACCTGATTCTGCTGTTGCTAGCAATACAATTGATAATTCTACTTTACTTAATCCTTTTGAAGATCCTCTTTTCCTGGCGAATTCTGATCATGTTGGACTCAATTTCGCTAATAATCTATTCAATGGACGTAATTACCGCCATTGGAGCAAGAGTATGATGCTCGCTAGGTCTACAAAGAAGGTTTTCTGACCGGCATGACTGCTATTCCTGCGATTACTTCATCTTGCTACAGTCTATGGTGGCGGTGTGACTCTACAGTAAGGTGTTGGCTTGTTAATGGCCTAGAACCTGAATTCAGAGAAGGTTTCATGACCTGCAAAATAGCTAAACAACTTTGGACTGAAGTCTTCGAGAGATATGGCCAGATGAATGGTCCACTATTATTCCAGCTCAAAAAAGATCTAAGGAACGTTGTGCAGGACAGCAACTCAGTTGCTGAATACTTCAATAAGCTGAAGAGATATTGGGACGAAATTAAAGAAATTGAAGATTTTCCTGATTGCACGTGTGGAGTCCTTGCAAAATGTACTTGCAATATTTTAAAGAAGATGCTTGAAAGAGCTTCAATTGAGAAAGTACTCACTTTCTTGATGGGATTGAGTGACACCTATGATAACTTGAAGTTACAAATATTGTCCATGGAGCCTATGCCACCTATCAACAAGGTCTACTCTATTGTGCAGCAGATTGAATATCAAAAGAAGATCCATAATGTCATTAATACAACTCATGAAATGAGTGCTTTGTTCTCCAATAAACAAGGTGCTTAGTTTCCTAATCAAGGCACTTATTCAGAACAGCAAGGTACTCAGCCTGACAATCAGCAAGGGAATTGGAAAAAGGATTCTAAGAAGCCTAAGGCTGATAAACGATGGTGTACACACTGTGTTAAGTCTGGACATACCAGAGATGCATGTTTTATCCTCCATCTTGAACTGAAGGCTAAATATCTGGCCAAGTTCTCTGTTAATGCACAGGTTCATGATGAAGATGAGCATCCCCTTGCTATTCCTAATATGCAGATGGATATTAATCAAAGTCCACCTGGTTCATCTCACACAGAACATCAAGGTCATTTTTCTTCAAACTCTGACATTGCTCAAGTTGTGTTTCAGCAAGTGATGCAAATGTTGCAGAATAAACAAGACGCCAGCACCAGTTCAGCAGATCACACCAGTGCATCAGTTAATTTTGCAGGTACAACACTAGTTACCAATGCTATTACTTCTGCTTGCAATATTGCTGCTTGTGATTGGATAGTTGATTCTGGTGCTAGTGACCATATGACGGCTCATAAATCATATTTTTCTTCCCTGAGAACTTTATCCAGGCCTATTGTGGTCGGTCTCCCTGAAGGATCCACAAAATTAGTGCATTTTATAGGGGATATTCAGCTTCATCCTTTATTGATTTTGCATAATGTGCTTTTTATTCCTGATTTTATGCATAATCTACTGTCAGTGGGGAAACTCTTGTCCACTTCTCATATGCTAATTCACTTCTCTGTGGATTATTGCACTATTCAGGACCCTGCTTCTAAAAGGACAGTTGCAGTTGGTCAAAGCGAAGCTGGTCTTTATAAGTTGAAGATTGGCAATCAGCAGAATAAGATTTTTCAGCACCTTAGTAGTTTACCTAAAATTGGTCATTGTAATAATCTTACTAATAATTCTTGTGCTAAGCTTGATTTGTATCATGCACGTCTAGGCCATACATCTTTAGCAAAGATGCATCATATCAAGGATGTCAATTATACTGGTTTAAGAAGTTATCAATGTGAAACCTGCAATTTGGCAAAAATGCATATGCTTCCTTTTAATAGAAGTGTTTCTGGGGCACAAAGCTCTTTTGATCTTGTGCACATTGACTTGTGGGGTCATTATAAGACACCCTCTCTTACTGGTGCACACTATTTCCTCACGATTGTTGATGACTGCTCTAGAGTTACTTGGACATTCTTGTTAAAATTTAAAACAGAAGTTGGTTCTATTATTAAGCATTTTTTGCAACAAGTTCACACTCAGTTTGGCAAAATGGTTAAGGTCATTAGAAGTGATAATGGTTAAGAAATTTTTCAAGACACCTGTTCGCAGTTATTCTTGTCTAAGGGAATCTGTCATCAACGAAGCGCTCCTTATACCCCTCAGCAAAATGGCCGGGTGGAAAGGAAGCACCGACATCTCATTGAAACCGCCAGGGCTTTGATGTTATATGCTGGACTTCCTAAGAAATTTTGGGGTGAGTGTTTATTGACAGCAACTTACTTGATCAATAAGTTACCCTCAGTTGTTCTCAATTGGAAAACCCCATCAGAAGTACTTCTTGGGAAGTTGCCTACTTATGATGAGTTGAGGGTCTTGGGTTGCTTATGTTATGCCCTTGATCCAACCCCTCACCAGGATAAATTTGCTGCAAAAGGGATTAAGTGCCTCTTTATTCGTTATCCATATGGTCAAAAGCCTTATAAACTTTATGATTTGGTAACTCATAAAGTGTTTGTAAGCAGGCATGTGATTTTTCAGGAGAATGTTCTACCTTTCGAACTGTCTTCTAGTCGTAGCTCACAGGGTTTTCCTTCCTTATTTCCTACCCAAGATGAATCCATTCTAGAGGATCCTGTGTTGCCTAAGTCTCATGCAGTTCAGAATATGCAAGCTTCTCCTGGTTCACAAGGTAGTGAGCCAGAGATTGGAGCATCTGTTTCCCCCTCTATTCCCACCAATTCTGTTGCAGAAGACATCATTTCTACTCCTGTTGCAGATGTAGCCCCTGTTAGGAGGTCTTGCAGGCCTAGACAGGTGCCCTCCCATTTTCAGGATTTCGTTTGTCCTACTATTCCTACTGTCACACAGCAGTCAGAATCCTTCAATGTTTTTAACATTGATTCCTATCCTGTTACCTACCAAGCTTCCCTCAATGCTGTCCTTAGCACTGTGGAACCCACTACTTATTCTCAGGCCAAGACAGATCCTAAGTGGGTAGAAGCCATGGACAAGGAGATTCAAGCTTTAGAGAGCAATGGCACATGGGAGATGGCCCCCTTGCCTCCTGGTTTTAAGCCCATAGGGTCAAAGTGGATTTTCAAAATCAAGTTTAATCCTAATGGGTCTGTGGAACGGTATAAAGCACGCTTAGTAGCCAAAGGTTTTACTCAGGTCGAAGGCAAGGACTACAAGTCTACTTTTTCCCCCGTGGCCAAGTTCAGCACACTCAGGGTTCTTCTCTCAGTTGCCGCCTCCAAAGATTAGCCAATCTATCAATTGGACATTAATAATGCCTTTCTTCATGGGTATTTGGATGAAGAAATTTATATGCACCCTTCTGCTAGATATTCCAAAGGCAATGATGGGGAATTTTGCAAGTTGAAATGTTCTTTTTACGGTCTTAAGCAAGCATCTCGTCAATGGAATATTGAACTCACCAAGCTCTGACTTTCCAAAGGATTTACTCAATCTAGAAATGAGTATTCACTTTTCACCAAGGACACTGCTTCCACTCTTGTCATTGTTCTTGCTTATGTGGATGACCTGTTAATTACAGGTAATGATGAAGCAATTATTAAAGATCTGAAGCAATCGTTGGATAAGGCTTTTACTATTAAGGACCTTCGTTTAATTCGCTATTTTCCGGGTTTGGAGATTATTCGGTCATCTGCTGGTTTGCTTGTCAATCAACACAAATATGTTATTGATATCTTGCAGGATACTTATATGGAAAACTGCAAATCTACTCCATTTCCTCTTCCTCGTGGTCTTAGGCTATCCACTGATGCAGGCGAGTTGATCACTGAACCAGAAATTTATAGGCGTCTTGTGGGCAAGTTGTTGTACCTCAATCTCACAAGGCCTGACCTTTCTTATTGTGTACAACACCTCAGCCAATTCCTCAGTGCACCCAGACATCCCCACCTACAAGCTACTCTTCATGTTATCCGTTACCTCAAAGGGACTATTGATGCTGCTCTATTCTACCCAGTGAACAATGATCTTACCTTGCGCGCTTTTTATGATGCTGACTCGGGTACGTGCCAATACAGCTACAAATCTCTCACTGGGCACTGTGTTTTCCTTGGTCAATCCTTAATTTCTTGGAAAACCAAGAAGCAAAAGACCATTTCTAAGTCATCAGCTGAGTCTGAATATCGCGCCATGTCGTATACTGCTAGTGAACTGGTTTGGCTATATTATTTGCTCACTAACTTCAAAGTTTCTTCTTCTCTTCCTATACAACTTAATTGTGATAACAAGGTTGCCCAACACATCGCTGCCAATCCTGTTTTCCACGAACGCACCTGATGCGTGTCTTTTATATAAGGTTTTCACCTCATTTTTACACGCATTTCTGTGCTTTTTATGTAGCATCTGGCTACAAATACCCCCGAATATTCTACTTTGGTCCGTTTATTGTAATTTGCAGGAATTGACCGAGGAGGAGCTAAATCGAGCCTTAATTGTCCCAATTGTATGCATTCATGGGAAATAAGGAGCCGGAGTTTAGGAATCTTACACTTGGAGGACGTATGAGCTGAGTTAAGGAAGATATTCAAGTCCTGATGCGCCTATATAGCTCGATCGAGTGCTTTAGTGCTCGATCGAATGCTTTACACACTCAAGGTTGGTCGATCGACCAGCTTAAGGAGTCGANGGTACGCGACAGACGTGTCAGCACCAAACATCTCAACATCGATTGCCACTACGTACGTGAGAAAATACAAGAAGGTTTCATTTCTACTGCACACGTTACCTCCAACATGCAACTTGCTGACCTGATGACCAAACCTCTGGGTCAGCAACATCACTTCTTTCTAGCTATCAAGTTGGGTTTAAATTTCGTCTCTTCTCCTTGTAAATCCAACGTGAGGGGGGGCTATGAGTTGTCAAGCTTCTCCTCTAAGGATGATGACACAACTGTCACATCTGAGCCTCATAACAGAGCCACCAAAACCAGACGATTACAAGGCATGACTGTCTCTACAGGATGATGGTTTTATATTTAAATAGGAAAAGTCTAGAATAGCCTCTTGTTCCAAGTAGGACTCATGTTGTTAGAAGTCTGTTACATTTTGTAACTAATTCCGTAAATCCAGGGAGGTAGTTAGAGGTTGTTAGAGATATTTTCTATAGAATGTTCTAGAATACAATTGTATATAAATAGGTTGTACAGTTCATTTTGATAATTAACTCAATCAAAACTTTTATTTACCTTCTGCTTGTTCTTACATAATTCTCTGATTTCTCAATCAAGTACAATACCCATCTTCTATATGAGCTTCAAGCTTCCATTAATGGCGTCCTCAAGTCGGTTTATTCACAGTTCACAGATTGAACGACTTTTGTTGTTTGATCAGCATTATTGTACATATATGATTAGAGATAAAATCAGATAAACCCTGAAAAGTAATAACACAAGGTGATTAGTTTTAATACTGCAGGATTATTATTATTATCTTACGGAGTGGTGATGTGTTCAGTAGACAGTCTTGAAGACGTTCGAGCTGGTTGTCATAGACTGAGCCGAAGAGGTTCTGCACTGATGCCTGAGAAACAGTTTCCTGTCGATTTTGTCAATATTTGTCATTCCAGGAGTTACAGTTTCCTCAATTAAACAAATCAGCAGCAACATCTCCTCCATCTCCGAACTCACACCCATGCACTCCTCTGGTCTGCCCCACCTCGTGCTTCTCCTCTACATTTCATTGAACCCTAAAAATGAACCTCATAACATCTATACGCCCCTGTTACAGTTTCAATTTCGATTTCAATTTAAAATTAATCGATTCAATCGCCATTAATGACCATCTTAAAATGTAATGATGATGGTCAGAAAAAATAAAGGGACTGAGAGAGAGAGAGAGGGGGAGAGAGAGAGAGAAGTGTGTACCGATAGTCGGCGGCTGCTGCTCCGGGACGGCGGTCGGTGACTATTATTGGTGGATGGGATACAAAGAGTTCAAACGATGGTCGACCAGATCTGTGCTGCCATTCTTTATGAGGAGATGGCGGTGACGAAGTCTAGCTGGATCTCCGGTAGTCGCCGGTGAAAGTATGCTGTGTGAGTGAGTAGGAGATATAGGTAGGTGGCCAGGTGGGTGTGAAAGTGACGGGGTCTAAGAAGTCAGTATGTTTGGATGTATAAGTTTCACTTTGCTTATTTCAAGTCTCAAAATTTTAAGTTAGTTCGTAAGGTTCGCACCGTACATTAGTTCGCACGGGACCCCGCCCATATATTTATATAGAGAGAGAGAGAGTGAAGTTCTTATACGTCCACCATATATTTTGAGTCCCTAAGTCCTATCCCTTATCATTAGATCCTCAAATATGGATGGTTGAGATTGAAGACAACAAACACACTTAACACTAATGAGTTT
>LHUT01005313.1:0-12958 GCA_001412135.1 Silene latifolia subsp. alba | reverse complement strand
CGTGTCGTGTCAGTGTCCGTGTCCGTGTCCGTGTCGGTGCTACCTAGTTCATCACTCCTACACTTCTACAGTACCACGATCTTTACATTTTACCGATTCTGGAAGACCGTCGGTCAGGTCAGTTCAGGTCTTTTATTGAATTTGGGTTAATTCGGGACGGTCGGATCATTTTGGATTTTGGGTTTGTTAGTCGAGCCTGTTTCGAGTCAAGCGGGTCGGGTCATTTTCAGATGAATAAGAGAGAAAAAGCCAATTTAAGTATTATCGGTTCAATTAGAGTTATGTTTTGTCGGGTCATTTTCGTTTTGGGTGGTTTCGGATCGAGTCATTTTCTGGTCGTGTCAGTTACGAGTCAAGAAAGTTCGGGTCATGTTCAGATCGGGTCAGTTCGGGTTTTCGAGTCACATTCGGGTGATGTAGTTCGGGTCAATTTCGGATCTCGGGTCAATTTTTCGGGTCAGGTTGCTTTTACCAGGTCTAAATTACAAGTGCTTTGACCTGAATGATTCGAGTCTGACCCAATTAGCCAAGAATTTTAAAATTCTATAATATAACCCGAGAGTTACAAACTTGCAATTAACAACAATACATGGTTGTGCAGGAATGAAGTGTTAGAGTGGGACAAAGAGGTGACGGTCTTAGCCGAACGACTAGGAGGTTTGTTATCCGAAGGCTTAGGACTAAGTTCTGATAAACTGAAGGGAACACCACTTTTGGAAAGGAAAGGCATGGTTGGACACTACTATCCACAATGTCCTGAGCCTAACAAAACTATTGGGACCGCTTCTCATACCGATCTTGGCATGTTCACTATATTGCTCCAAGATATGGTGGGTGGGCTACAAGTCGAATACGAAGGCAAATGGATCGATCTCAATCCTGTTCATGGTGCTCTCGTTGTCAACATTGGCGACTTGTTTCAGGTAATGTGTGTACTAAAACTATACATGTTACACACCTAGTCTTACCTCGGACGGAGATATCCAACCATGTAATAATAGAGCTGGACTTTGGTGCGGGTCAGCCCGACCCACACTGACCCGTCCCTCAATTTCGGACTCCAATTTTCATGGCCCGCCCAACTCATGTATGAGCCCACACAACCCACTCCCCATCACGGGCCGGTCTCGGGCTCACTCTTCCTCAGCCCACACTGTCCAGCCCGTCCAGCCCGCATGGCCCGCTTCCTTTTTTGCACTTTTCTGCCCAATTGGGCCGGTTCAGGGCCACCAATCCCTAGCCCGCACCCTCCCAGCCCGCAGTGTGGGCTCGGACTCCGCATCCCCCAACCCGCCCGATTCCAGCCCGGCCCGACACGATCCGAATCGGCTCGAAGTCCACCTCTATGTAATAATAGTAGAGATATACGTAATTTACTAGTCCCTAGACAGTTGGCCCTACAGAAGTGATATCTATTTGACCAGTTTTTCTGTTAAAACCGAATATATTCCGTCTTAAATAAGAATTTGTAATACATGTTTAATGATATCTAACTGAAACTTGGTATTTTGTTTTCTAAAGCCTTGTGTTTTGATGTAGATATTGTCGAATGATAAGTACAAGAGCGGGGCACATCGTGTATACGCTAATCCTTGGGAGAAGCCGCGAGTGTCAATCGCGACCTTCCTCAGCCCACCGTTTGAAGATGAGAACTTGTATGGACCTTTTGAAGAGCTAACTTCACCCGAAAATCCAGCTTTGTATAAGCAGCTTAAATTTTCGGATATGCTTGAGAAGTTTATGGCTAGGAATGCTAGCAGCATGTCTATGGTCGATCACTTTCGACTGTGAAGTTGTGGGTCGCCGGTGTACTAATACAACTATCTTCCGAGTGAGTAGTAGTCAGTTTGTATATATGCGTGCGAGTGTGACTGAGACGCAGTTACTTATATACCTTCCGAAATGTAGCTGGTTTGTATGTACAAGTTTGCCTAAAATAAACTCAGTAATGTATTAGTAGTAATCGTCGAACATGTCAATACGTACTGTAAAATAGACAGTATTCCGTACATGTTTTCATAACGAGGATTGTATAATAGTACTGTAATTTAAACAGATTTTTTTTTGTTTAGAATTTTTTTCTTAAATGGCGTTCTAAACCAAAATATTTACAAAAATGGGGCTCATTTTTAACTATTTACACGAAATGGGTCCACGTCAGCACACGTTGGCCTCAACTTTGACACTCGAACATGCTACATCAAATGTCTTTTTTTGTTGACATGCTACATCAAATGTCAACAGTAGCAAATTAAATCTTTGTAAATAGTGATCGAGAGAAATAGTATCAGTAAGTTACTCAAGTAACCGGGTATAATATTTCGAGAAATTCACTTTTCTTAGTGAAATGTACTCCGTATCAGGAAATATCATGAAACGTGTATATTCATATAAAAGCTCTTTTTGTAAAGAAATTTAATACCGTAGTATAATTTCCATCATTTTTACATATACGAACATACGATGATTGTACAAACAAGAAATTCTGTATGGACCGTTGCATCCACGCACCTCCAACGCGGTCTCTCTATCGTTGTTAACTCTCCACTATCTAGTCGCGCTCACCTTGACATACTTCTCAGTATGGCGGGTGGGACATTTCATAAGGTGGTGTTTTAGGCTCTGTTGATGCTCATTGTTTTTATTACCATGCTCAGCAAGAAGAAAACAATATCATACGGAGTACTACATTACTACCATATACTCCATACACCGCATTACTCCCTCCGTCTCAAATCTCAGTCATTTATTTATCTTTTATATTCTTTATAACTGATACCTTAACCAAAAGTAAACAAATGATTAAAATGACTCCTGTATAAAACAAACCATTGTTGATTAGTTACCATGAAAATGAGTTAGCGCCATCCGGTGGCACCCAATCTCGGCGCCACCCTCTCATGCAAGAAGTGGGGACCTCAATAATAAAAGGTGCATATGAGAGGATGGCGCCGAGATTGGGCGCAATCCAATGACGCCTATCATTTTGTGTACTACTACCCTCAAAAAGCCACTGTAAACTAGAAAACCAAGGAAACAGGATTCATAAATTCTTAAATAAGACTGTTGTATAAAAAAGCCACTGTAAACAAGAAAACGAAGGAAACAGAATTCATAAATTCTTAAATAAGACTGTTGTATACGGTAAAACGACTGTTGTATACGGTAAAACGACCTGATAAGTAAGTTTTCCTCGCTGTTTATTTTCATTTGCCATGCACAAGATTCATAAATTCTTAAATAGGACTGTTGTATACGGTAAAACGACCTGATAAGGAAGTTATCGCTAAATGAGGTGTACACTTGTATACATATATCCAAACAAATAAAGGATAAGGATGAAAACAACAACTTTCAAGTGACGTAAAACAACACCATCAACATTTGCGTCAGTTTTTTATATTAAGTGATTTCCATCCAATTAATCACCTATTTTTTTTATTTAAAAAAAAATAATCTAAATTAAGAAGAGAGAAACACAAAAATGGAGAAACAACGTAAGATAATAATAGCAATGAAGGGACATCCAGGAACAGGTAAAACCACCTTAGCAAAAGCCGTAGCCGCGGCCATACACTGCCCTCTCTTAGACAAAGATGATATCCGCGACGCCACCTTCTCTTTCTCCTCCACCGTACCGTCAACCCTCCTCAACCAATTCTCCTACGATGCACTATGGCGCGTGGCATCCACGCAGCTAAAACTCGGTCTTTCGATTGTTGTTGATTCCCCACTCTCTCGTCGCGCACACTTTGACATGCTTCTTAGTATGGCGCGTGAGACGGGTCATAGGGTGGTGATCGTGGAGTGTCGGCCGACGGATTGTGACACGTGGCGGAGGCGCGTGGAGGAGAGGGGCGGTGGGGAGAGTGGGTGGCATAAGCCGAAGACGTGGCGGGATATGGAGAGGTTGTTAGAAGGGTATGATGGGTGTACTGAGTATGATGTAGGTGATGTGGAAAAGTTGGTTGTGGATACTACTGGGCCTGATGGGCTTCAAGGGAGTTTGGGCTCCGTTTTGGGCTTTATTGATGCTCATTGTTGTGCAGTTGGTTCTCAGTAACGCGGTTTTACGCTAATACTTATTCTGTCCCGGTGAATTATTATCTATTTCCATTTTGAGGTGTACCATTCATTTTTTATCTATTTCTATTTTGGGCAAGTATTGAATAAGTGAATAGTGTATGCAAGTGGCAATTGTTTATTTATTTGTCTGAGATGGGGGGAGTATTGTGTAAGCGGATCCCTACCATAGGGATGACCTATTAACACTATTGATGCTCATTGTTGTGTAGTTGGTTTTCAGTAACACGGTTTTACACTAATATTGTGTGAACGGATCTCCCAACATAGAGATGACCTAAAAATGTGGGGAGTAGTAAGTTTTTGAGTTGTAGTTGTTTCTTAGTTACTTGAATGCTGTAAACAGTATAAGACGGTCGCGTAGTTAAGATCGTCTTACCCTATAATAACCGTTTAACATAATAGGAGTGTATTCTTATAACTTTGTATGTAAAACTTGTGATTTCCTCGCGAGTTTAAATTTTATGCCTCATTATACAAAAAATATTTTCTCATTTGTGCATTACCCGTATTATTGTACAATTAAAACGATACGGTTAAATGATTATTATGGAATTAAGGGTGTATCTAATACTAACTTACAGATCTCAACTAGCTTAGTTGGTAAAACCATGTAATAATACTCATGACCTGGGTTCGAACCCCGTCAGCATCACAATCCCCCTTGTGGCACCCTTTACACCAAAAGGAATGTGGTTTCATAGTATTAATTAATCAGCAGCGGTCATAAAGTCGGAAGTTACAATATCAGCTACAGAATCAAACGCAAAACCGACCCAAATCCTATTCGAGTAGTAAGGCATAAAATGAGAAACATTGTCTTATACTGCAAGAGCAATAACATTATCATAACACGGTTTTTTTTTTTTTTTACATCGACAAACCTTAAGTTAAACACCACGCTATCCCCTTAAATTACTTGATATATTAGACAGACCAAAACCCGTCGCCACTATACAATTAGGGCAACTACCTACAGCGATGTTCGCTGACATAAAAACCAGAGGGGGGAATAAAAGGACACAGAACTACGGAGGAGGAACATACGGTTCAAAGAGAGTAGCACAGGGATTAGGATCATACTGCATGATCCAAGCTGCGCGTTCAAATTCCTCTCGGAGAACTCTAATGCTGTGCTTGTCCACAACTCGCCCTAGATCATGGGTTACCTCAAACGGGTCCTCTATGCATATTAGATGGCGGTCGTTTCCAACCCTTCTTGTCCAATCCTTTTCATGCTTGCTGCAAAATAATTATGGAAAGGATTATTATATGCCGCAAGGGAACACACATACTTCATTCAATGCTAGTATATTACTCGGATTCAGGTCAAGGGGCCAGTTACTCAGGCACATGTGCATATCCAAGTATCGGACTGGCAAGACTTGAACAGTCTAGTGTATGGGCACAAAGACTAGACCTGGCAAAATTCACCCGACCCGACACCCGAACCCTAGACCCGAACTTGACCCGAACCCGAGTTGCCCCAACCCAGTATAACCCGACCCAAATGTTTATTGTTGCAAACTGATTAATGTACTATCCACAAATAATTTGATAATAGTTGACCCGAAAATGACCCAAACCCGAAATGACCCAGCCCGGCTTGACCAAAGTTGACCCGACCCCGACCCGCTTGCCAGGTCTAAGTCAGAGACGAGAGCACATGCCAAATTAACATTGCATCTCGACATTAAAATTATTTGAGTATAATAAAAGTTAAATGGTCAGATATTTGAGACATGAGAGGCAAAGTTTAAACTCGTCAAATATCTTACGACTAAATGCTTCATTAAATAATCTCTTCCTAAATTGCCAAGCGGACCTCCCTTTTTGCCTCTCCTAAGAGAAGTCTCGGATTGATAACAGGTTGAGACAGAAACCATATCCATAACCTTGAGGGTCTTGTCTGACGAGAGTCCGATACCATAACTCCCTAGTGAGGACTATAAAGGACGATAAATATGCGCTTACCAGTCACTCTGACAACCTGAATATTTGTCCTCGAAACCAAGGAAGGTGGAAAGTTCTTGCTATAACAACATAGCCCACATAATGATATGGAGAAGAAAATTTTCTTGACGGTTGTAGGGTTGGTATTAAAAAAAAGTCGAGAACTAGTCCCCAGTGAATGCATGAAGTTGCAAATAGAGAAACAACAAGAGTTTGCAACAGAGTGCAAAAAATAGAGATTCACCTGAGGGTGTTTCCAGTTCGAACGGATACGACTGTATTTGCATAGTCATGACAATATGCCCAATAACTAAAGAACCCCCACATAAGTTGAGCAATATTTTCTTTATTTTGGGCCCCAAAATTGCGAAGTTTCTCAACTTGATCAAAGAAAGAGCAGTCAATGTGATCAATGGTCACAGCATAAGTTGGCTTCATGCCCTGAAATCGAGCAAAAACAGTTTACGTTCGAGGAGGAGAAATATATTAATGTTATAGAGAAGTTTCATAAGTCCAATAGAACACATTTTGCATTTAATACGAATCTAGGACATGGTAGCAATTATAGGATTTGCTTGTAATTATTTGAATCTAGGACATGAAAGCCTGAGCCCTGAGGCATGAGCAATTTCGACTATACAGATTATACAGATTTGAAGAGCTCACATTCAACCTAGTGTGAAAATATAGAAGGCATTTCTAAGTCGAAGGAGTGATATTGTGATAATTATGAGACACGAGTAATGAGATTATAATAAAGACTAAATACACTACTTGTGTCCTAGCCTCATAGGTTCATAGCTAGTACTCCCACTGATTTTGAGATTGAAAGCGAAAAACATTCAAAAAGTACCCTATTCGAAAAACAATTTTTTCTCTCAATGACCTTGGAAACCTTTCAATTGCCAAGAAATACAAAAAGTGAATAAAAATGAATTATGTGGTAAAGATCGAGTACACAAGAATTCTTGTTTCTGCAGTTCCAAAAAATGTATTTTTATCCCCATGGCCATTAATAATAAGCAAAAGGGACTATCCTTCTGTGAGTCCTCCTATAACATCGGATGATTCAAAGGACTTGCATAAATCATTTTCCCGAAATACTCCCACCATCCCATTTTTATTGTCCCCTTCCCTCCAAAAATTTATCCCATAATTATTGTCCCCTTTCTAAATCTAGTTAGGAAAAGTTGTAAACTCCCAATATTGCCCCTAGATAATTTAGCTACTACCACCTTCATCCCAGTGATATTATCCCCATTCCCTTAAATTCAAAGGGTAGGATTGGTATTTCACCATCTTTTCTTAAATAATCCCAAATGGAAAGGGGGACAATAAAAATGGGATGGAGGGAGTACAACCTAACTAAAAATAATGATATTAACCAAAATAGTTGGTACGTTCCCACAATTTCGTTTCCGAGCCATGTTTGAAGAACTAGTATAAGCCAACCACATACTCTAACAAGTAAAAAGCGACAGAGAACAATTACACAAAAGTGATCGGCAAGTTAGAAAATGTAACCTGTAAGCATGGAAGTATAGGAGGATTTCGCTGTTGCAAGAAGTGAATGCACATCAGTACATACCTGCAAAAGTAAATCACGACTGATTCAGCAGAAGAAACAAGATGCTTCTTGCCAATTACATCACTATATGCTTGTATATTTAAAGATACATGTACACAGGTAATTACACCTAACAGAACTGACTATTTGCACAGGTAACTCAACCCCACAATCAGACCCAAAATGACTCCAGCCCAAAACTGACCCAATCTAAAACACCCAATTCAAAATTACCAAAACGACCTCATAACCGTTCCTGTTTGCAGAAGATACATAAAAAATATATGGTGGATGCACATATCAACAATTCAACATCGCAAGAAAATATTATTAATCTTCCCACCCGCTATGAGAGAGTTTAAGTGTAGAGCTAAGTTCAAGTGTAGCGCCAAGATGACTGACAAAGACCGTTACACTAAATGGAAACACTAACCTACTAGTTTTGATCTAGTGAAAAGGTGTATAATTGATGCGTAGAAAACCACTGGCTAGTTTGACTCAACTAACGGTTTCCCTCCAAAAAGCCAAATAAAGAAAGAAATAGTATGTCACTTTAAAATTTTAAGTCGCTAGTTAAAGTTCATATCAATGGTAACATTAAGGACAGAACAACAAAGAAAGCAATTCTTCCCATAGGTATGTGGTTTTAAGTATAAAAAATGATGTGCAAACAGAACAACGCAACGTTTTGAACCATTAGCTACTCCATAAATTCAGTCATACAGCAAGGTAGCAATTACTCTAGAAAAACTCACGCATAGCTCGACAATGTTCCTTGGTATGTTGCATTGACGCCTCTGGACTTTGCCCAATGTTTGACAAGAAAGGCCAACTGCCTGAGTCTCACATCTATTTCTGCATAATCTCTGAGCAACTTTGTATTGACAACAGCCAAAACATTGTTAATGCAAATGTCACACGAGATTCCGGTAACTGGATCCATAAGTTTCACTATGGGAACCCGCGCACGGGTCAATGCCTGCAATCCAGGAGTAATCACTAATCAGCAAAGAACATATCAACTGGAAGCACAACTTAAATATCAAAGGAAGTAAATAATGCTGCTTCATCAACTTCAGTTTGAATTTTTGGAGGAATAAATATACAACCCCCCAAATTATGCAGCAAACAGAAGAGGAATAGAACCTTGAGATAAATAACAGTTTCTCTTCAGTGGTCCTTTATTAGTGAATAAGAGCCAGTCATTATTGTCCAACTCAAATAGAGTTTCAGTACTTTTCAAGGAAAAACATGTATTCCTGATGATTCAATTCTAGCCCGTAATTTTACTAATATTACAGCTCCGGACAAGTCTATAATGTGTTTTGCTATCTCAAAAACGTTTATTTTGAAAGTTGAATACTTGCAAACAACCACATAGTGAAGTGTCAAATAAACATGGATGTGTGTGCGATGTGCCTGGGGTTAGACGTGAGTGGCCTAACAAGGATAAAGGAAAAAAAATGAAAGAGCGAGTGAGTGAGTAAAGAAAACATCCAGACCCTTGATAGAGGACCGATAAAATCACCGGTAGAAGAGATCAAGACAAAATTGCAACAAAGAAACTAGTTTGACTCGCCTGCACATTTTGGAGATTATCTGATTCTAAAATATCAGCGAGTTTCAACAATATTTCTGCTTTATTGACATCTTGATCAGCAATGGCAAGGCAGACATCAATATCACTTTTTGAAACTCCAAAGGAATTGGCACATGAACCATACAAATACAGCTTAGCATGTGGCCATTCTTTGCATACAAGTTTCTCCAGCAACGACATCAACTGCTTTTGCTTTAACTTTTCCTCCTCTGGTGGTATTAGGGATTTGTAAATTTCAAGGAACGGGACTGCCAATCTATGTATATCTCTCCTGCACTCAATCATTTTTTTAGAGTTCCTTGTCCTTTGGGGAAGGATCCATTTTCCTCTGGCATCTGATCTGAAATCCTAGATGAAGGAACAACACAAAAGGGATATTTCATAAAACAAATAAAAACGCATTGTGATTGCAACTTGCAAGCTAATATTAACTTTTACTGGTCAAAGAAGTCACGGAACAAAACTGTGACAACATGATGTCTAACAGTGGGATATAAGAAAAGAAGAAACAATGTAGCTCGCATATTGCTTCAGGGCCTTTATACTGCAAAATTACACACGCAATTTCGCTACAGCAATAGAACAAAAATTTAACAAAAATAAACCTGCCTCTTTCCTGTCTTGCAAAATTTACTCAACCATAAACCACTAATAGATGAAAATCCACGGATAGAATTGATGCTGCCGTAGCAAACACAGAAAATTCTGTACCACAAACGAGAATATTACTTTTATAGCCACCATCTTTGGAAATAAATAACTAGAGTGCCATCTACATAGCCAGGTCCATACCATCACCACTCCTAGCTTCTCTCTAGTATCCTCCTTGGGGAAAGTCGGATATGAGTATATGACACAACCCCCATACAAGATTATGCTGCAGCTCATAAAACCAGACGCTCCTTATTCAAAGACCGTTAATAATTGTTATCCCTCCCTCCTATTATCACTCATCCCCTAACCAATGACTGTTAGTGACCCTTAACAAGTTGCTAGCCCACATTTATATAGGCCCCTTCATCACTGATAATCCTTGCAAAGTTGGCATAATTTAAGGAGGAATGGCAGATAGCCATGGTTGGTTGATTATTTGAGCTTACTTAGCTTATACCTAATTTTTTCTACAAGTTTCAAAAAAATTGTGTTAATGCCATGCCAGCCTACTTAGCCTATATATAGTTTTAAAAATGTGGGGATGTTTCTATAAGTCTCAAAACTATTTGAGCCTACTAAGCTTATACCTAGCCTTTTCTTAAAAAATGTATTAATGCCATGCGCCCATGCCCCAGCCTCCCAGGTCAACACTATAACTCAAAGATATCAAATGCGGCACCCCTTTATGTTAAAAATACGAGACGTAGACAGTTTTAATGCTTTCCATTTGTGGTCACCGTAAATAATTTGGTGCGCACCAATGGATATAATCACAAATCAATTATGTTAACAGAATCACCACTGAAAATTTGAAACACACACAACATTAACAAACAGTCAATGCACCCATACAAAAGAGTAAGCTCGTTATGACGATTCCTTTTTAGCTAATTCAGGGTGACTTCCATATACAGGAAACCATAACACAGCATACTGATATCTGTTTTATAAGAGACATTACTTGCACAGCTGCACTTACACCAAATCAACGTAAGATAGGCGTCCATTGGGAACATCTACCAAACGCACAACAGCTTAAAAATTTATCAAAGTTCACAACTTTAAACACATCACATCTGAATGCAACATAATACTTCCTCTGTCCCGGTCATTTGTGGTCCTTCTCCATATTGGGGTCTCAATCAATTGTTGTCCTTTCTATTTTAGGAATGAACTTGATGAGCAATTTGATCATTCACATTTAATTTGTTCCACTTGTCATTTAGTAATTTGTCCATTTCTCTTTCCTTGGTCTTTGTGCCAAAACCAAAGGACAACAATTGACCAGGACAGAGGGAGTACATAGTAAGCTACCCTACTTATGATGATTCCTTTGACGTTTACGTAGAGCAACTTCCACATATAGGAATTCGTAACAAAGTGTATCCGATATCTGTTCTAGCTTCTAGTAGACATATTACTCGCACCTAAACAAACCAACCTAAGATTCGCTACCATTTCAAAGTTCAAACAACTACCAAACGCGCAAACGAATCAAAGTGCACAACTTTAAACATCAAAACAGAAGTAAATTGTATCCAAATATTACTACCTTGTCACGGGGTTTCTTCTGATCACTGGCCTCACTCTTCTCAGCAGAAGGCTCCTCCTCAAGAACCGAATCGACAAGATACTCACTCAACTCATCAATTTCATCCTGACTAACCCCATTATCACCCTCTCCACCATGTAACACCTTCAATGACTGCTCAACATCCGAACCCAAAACCGAATGAAGAGCACTCCCAGCTGGTAAACCAGGGTGATCAACCTGCCCACTCAGCCCACCACCACCACCACCTCCAAACCCAACCCCATTGTCTTCTCTCGAAAACCGCCTCTCTTTCTCATACTCCTTACCATTAACCCCACTCAAACCCCTATAACTACTGCTTGATTCCCTCGAAAATTCACTCATCTCCCTACCACCTACATTATACAAGTCACCCCGGTTCCGAATTTGGTTCAAATTACTCCCTGGAAACCCTGGGGGAGGACCAGAACCGGAACCAGAACCAGAACCGGAACCGGACTGCCTCGAATTGGGAGGCGAACCATGATTAGGAACCCAGTTCACTCTCGGGTCAATTCTACGATTCGGATCGAACCCATTTCGTGTAATGCTTCCTAGATTAAAACCCAATTCCCGTTCTTTAAACAAATCAAAACCCTGATCAAAGTTTGAATCTTTCATACCATTACCAAACCCTTGTTGTTGCTGTTGTGGTTGTTGGCGGAAGTGTTGGTGAGGAGCAGAGCGAAACGGCGCCGTTTGAGGGGAAGGAGATAGGTGGTGGGGCCATGGAGGTGACGAAAACAAAGACCCATGTTGTTGTTGTTGTTGTTGCTGCTGTAATTGTTGTAATTGCTGCAATTGTTGTAATTGTTGTTGAAAATTAGGGTTTTGGGAGGGGATGGAGAGAGAAGGGCCGACGGCGGAGACGGCGGGATCGAGGGTGAGATTATACGGTGGTTGTTGCGGTGGTTGACGTTGGTTGTTTCGGTGGTTTTGGAGAAGACGGAGGAGGAATTCGCCGTCGGACGGTGGTTGTTGCGGTGGCGTAAGGTCGTAAGGACCGCCGCCGCCGGTCATGGAGGGAAGTTAAAGAGAGAGGGAAGTGATGAATTTGTTGATAATATGAACGGTCAAATGTGTTTGTGTTGTGTTGGGTTTTTAACTACTGTTATTGTCTTCAGGTTCGTTTTTGTTCGGAAAACCTAGTATCCACTATACCTCCGTTCTAGTCATAGAATTTAGATTCTTTTTACTTTTTAAAATATCGACCATAGATTCATAATCTCGAGATTTATACTATATCTAGATGTCTACTAGCTTAACTGTTAAGTGATACGGAGTGATATTTATGTTCTGGATTCGAATTTGGTATACAACATATTACGGTATTACCCTTGCAAGTCTATTTGTACAAAACGAAAATAGAAGTATGTTAAAACGGATTTTCTAAGGGCATATGTTAATAAGTTAATTATAAAAAGTTTGTTGAGAATATTTCACTAATTATGGTAAATGTGGGTTTGTACATCCATTTTCATGATTTATTCTCAACAAAGTTTCTCTAATTAGCTTATTAACATGTATC
>LHUT01005312.1:0-16571 GCA_001412135.1 Silene latifolia subsp. alba | reverse complement strand
ATCTTACGATCCTATTAATTTGAAAATTTCTAGAGATAGAATCATAATACGATCCTACGATTTTACGATCCTACGATCCGATTCCATAATAAAAAAATTAATATATAATTTTATATAACGACACCGTAAAACCCAAATTTCACGTAAGTTGTTCATACAATGATACTAAAATCATTAATTACCAATATTTTATGAATAAATATTAATAAATAAGTGTTTTGATTTTCAATTATATTTTTTTACCAAATAAAAAATTATATTTAGTGAGTTTGTAGAATCTTGCGATTCTACGATCCGATTCTACCGATTCGATCCTACCCTCCCCATCGATCCAAAGTAGAATCCCGATCCTGACAACATTGCGAGTAAATGCCTTATATTGTCATGAAACTTAAATTGCATTTTGTATTAGCCTTATATTGTCATGGATGATGTCTTTAATCTGTATCTTAATCCTTTTCAGTTTCCAAATAGAAGTGCTTACATAGTTGCATAGTGTCCTTATGGTTTATTCTTCCCCTGTTTTTCTATTTCAGAGTGATGACGGTCAGTTTCCACAAGTTTGGAGACAGGTTCTTTCCTGGGACAGGAGATGTCAAGGTAGGACTTTAAATGGAGTTGGTTCTTCTATGGTTCTGTCTTTTAAAAGCCATTGCTGTCATTTGACCTGTGATAAAAAGCAGCTAGCTGATCTTAGAAAGAGGTTTTGCTGTCTTTGCTTGCTTTTTCTCTGTAGATATATTTGGGTAATTGATTCTTTTTTTTGTCATGTCGAAGGAAATCGGGGAGAGAGAAGGGAAATACTATGCCATAAATGTCCCACTCAAGGATGGGATTGATGACAACAGCTTCACTAGATTGTTCAAGACGGTAGGATTCAATATCCGAGGCCACGAGGTCTAATATAAATATTTAAACATTTGTATGGGGAGGTGACGAAAATTGATTACTTTTCTGCAGATTATTTCGAAGGTTGTTGAGATTTATCAGCCAGGAGTTATTGTTCTGCAATGTGGAGCTGATTCGCTTGCTGGTGACAGATTAGGCTGCTTCAACCTCTCCATTGATGGTGCCATTTTTTTTGTAATTCAACTTCATTAGCTGTTAATCCTGTTGAAACAAGTTGCAGTGTTTCTGCCCGCAAAACAGATAATGATCTTCAAGCAAAACAGATAATGATCTTCATTGTGTTGTGACTATTAACAGGACACGCAGAGTGTGTGAGGTTTGTGAAGAAATGTAACTTGCCTTTGCTGGTAGGTTTGTGGGAATGGTCCGCATGGTGGATTATGCCTTTATTGTTTTAATTTATGTACACTAACGCGGGGGATCTTTTTATTAGGTCACTGGGGGAGGGGGATACACAAAGGAGAATGTTGCTCGGTGTTGGGCAATAGAAACAGGAGTTCTTTTAGATACTGATCTGCCAAATGGTATGCCTTCTACTTCCTGTACCATCTCATGGTTGTATTTTTGCTTCTTAAATTCTGATTTCTTTTATGGTTTTTATGACATAATTCTCTGATCAAAAGTTGGAATGTTTTTTTTTTTTCTGCAGAAATTCCTGATAATGAATACTTTGAATATTTTGGACCTGATTATTCTTTGAGGATACCCAGTGGATACATTGTACGTTTCTGCTTTTGTGTTGTTCCTTCTGAATGACTTTAAGGCTTTAAATTGGTAGACTTTGATTTATTTGGTGATGATCCAGATGTTGAGGCTTTGATTTGTTTGGTTATGTTTGAGTAAATTGGATATTTTCGTTTGGTTTCTGTGAGCAGGAGAACCTGAACAGTAAATCATACCTGACAACAATAAAAATGCAAGTTATGGAAAATCTGCGGCGTATCCAGCATGCTCCTAACGTACAGATGCAAGAGGTCAGTGATACTGTCATCCTCATACTCATAGTCAAGTTACAATTATTTAGCTCCAAGAAAATGGTGCATTTCTTCTGAATATGGATGTAAAATTCGACTTCCATACAAAGGAGATCTTATTCGCCTCATCAATCACATGAAAGCTCCATGAAAATGCAGCATTTCCTATTTGCCTCGTCATATATGGATATTGCACTCTACCTTTTGACCCTCAGAGTTGAAGAGTGGCTAATCTTATGTTGAATATTTATTTCATGGAATATTTGATTATGATGGTGGTTGACTTCTATTTGCGTAATTTTACCTCTTTTACTTCTCTCTTTTGTTTGTCACTCTTCTTTTACCTTTGAGGCGTCCCTCGGTTTTTTTTGTCAAGGTTTTTACTTTTTTGTTCCCAAATCCCAATCATAAATTCATTTGAGTCCATCAAAATCTCTTTTTTAATTTATTCACGCGAATTTTTCTTGTATGTACCTCTTTCATCTCTTACATTGAGTTTCTCCCATACTTGCCGCAATGTGATCCTGCTTGTTTCTTTTACTTTGTTTTCCCTCACTTCTGTTTACCCTTTTCCGTTTGCTTATCCTGAATTAAGTTGTGTCAAATCTTTGTTGTTGCTGTATTAATCTAAATCATGTCCCATGTCGCAACTTATCTCCTGTTGATTTCATTTCCAAAATAATAGCTGGGGGAGGAACTGTTTGTGGTGAACTGATAAGATTCAGTTGATTGCAGGTTCCCCCTGATTTCTATATTCCCGACTTTGATGAAGATGAGGAAGACCCAGATGAGCGCATTAATCGTAAGTCCTATTGAATGGCTTAACTGGCTATCTTTACCTGACTTGACTGAGTCTTAAAAAAGGACCATCATAAATTTATTGTCCAGACTCGACTCAAACCCATCATATTTTTCAGTTTATCCCTCATACTCGTTCAAAACTCCTTAAAACATAGAATGGCTTGACTTGAGTGGTGTAAAAATCCAACACCCAGGTATATTTGATCACCTATAGCTTGGTGATTAATATATTTGGTACCACATGATGTGCCTATTTTGTTTATTTGGTGATTTGTGCATGTCGTGTTACACTCACGTGATGTGTATAATTTCTCAGAGCACACACGGGACAGGCTGATTCGGCGTGATGACGAGTATTATGATGGTGACCACGACAATGACCACATTGGCCGTGTTTAGGCTTGATCTGACCATAGATTTAGTTCGGCCATCTTTTCAAGTGGGGGGATTTTGGCCAATTTGTGAACTGTAAATACGTAGGTTTTATACCTGGATGGTGTAGTCAATTGTAAACTGTAATGTCTTCTATTTTTTGTCGTAGCTCAAGTCAAGCTCGCTGTAAAATTCGATTGCAATCTTTAAAATACTGTAACATCTATTGGAAAGGTTTTAGAAGTACTCTACAAAATGTTATAAATACTCTCCATTTCCAAACACCTTCCATATGTGACAAAAAAAGCAGTGAGGATTAGAGGTGGCAATCGGGTCAGTCGGGTCGGGTTTGGGTCGGGTCACGTCGGGTCGGGTCATATTGGGTCAGAATACCCTTTCGGGTCGAATCGGGTCGGGTTCGGATCGGTATCGGTTCGGGTTATTTCGGGTCAAATGATGTATCGGATCGGGACGGATGTGAGTCGGGTCATTAGCGGTTCAGGTGACTTAATTGCATTACTACACTTAGTTAGAAAGAGAACACGTCTGAATTCCANACAATAAATGTGGTAATGTGTTGATGTGTCGGAATGTGTATGGAGTGGGACACGAAATGGGACACAAAAGTGGGATAGAGGATCATCACTGCAAAAAAACGCTTCATATGTAAAAAAATCGGAGGAATAATACAACCGGGTGTAAATGAGAATAATTTATAACGAGAGTGTAAAATCATCCAAGCCAACACTTTTTTTGGGTTATAGGCAAGACTTACTGTAAGCTTGATAGCTGCTGTTTGGATTGCAAGGAATAAAAAGATGTTTGGAAACGAAACAATTAATATGATTGGCATATTCAAAATTTTACGAGGTACAACACAACTTTTTTCAACGATGGAAGTAACTGAGTTAAAAGGGTCTATCAAGCTCAATGAAAATGGGCTTAGTTGCTGATTGTCAGAAGCAAATTCTAAGGGGCGAATGGATCAATCTTTCCCGGGGATTCTTCTAGGTTTTCGTCAAAATTTATCTCGGTTGATGCGTCTTGGAAAGAGGACCTTCAAACTGATATTGGTTGGACGGTTTCTAACGTTGTTGATATTCTACATTTCTTTCAGAAGTCAGCGGATGCTTTAGGCATATACTTCGTATAAGAAAGGGAAGAAGGGAATCCTTCATATCAAAATATCAATTGACTGCGCCTTATAGCGCATAAGATGGCTAAGAATGCAGAACAACATTGTAGGAACGAGCTATTATTTATCCAACTGTCAAGGAAAAAAAAAAATACGTATCATTACGAATAAGACCCCAGGATCTCGCATACATCAAAAAGCCACTCTTATAAAATTCATGAATTATTTTTGTGAGAGGATCGGGGCTAGAATACTTCATTAGAGTTTAGGAAGAGTTAATTCATAGCTCCAAATAATGAGATCTAGATTAAATTACATAGCTTGAGGCGGTTTTTCATGGCACTACTTCCTCGGCTCCTTCCAGTCATCCGGAAACCGATGATATTATTCTATGATATGATGCTTACTGTAAGCTTTTCTCAAGTCTGACTTGTCTCGGACAGTATACTGTCTAACAGGGACTCACAAGCATCATCCAGGATATCCAAAACCTGAACAAAAGAATGAACACTCAATGATCTCATCTGAGTTTTTGTTATAAACGGAAAATGACAACCGTAAAGGCAAAGGTGAAAACTATGACACTCCCCTATCAAATAGGAGGATTTGAAGAATACAGTAGGTTGTACAATGAATTCAACCAACGGGCAAAAACTCATATGTCGATGGTCCCATTTCACGTTAAAATTATTCATTTCATAATAGAGTAGATAACCTCTTTGCGAAATGGTGGTTTCCTGGTCACGACCATTCATGATACAATCTCATACAAGAGTAAGTGTGTGACCTAAAGGCAGTTGAAACACCAATCAAGTAATAGGTAAAATCTTTACTACAACTACGACAAAATTACCCCATCGTTTCAAACACTTCCACTACAGCTGGATTACTGTATGTAGCAACATATGTTACTGTTTTCAATGACCCACTTTAAAGTCTTAATCAAGACTTGCATCGACTATAGGTAAAATAATCAGTTCAGTGAGCTGGTGTGTTTTCTTCCATCATACACTAAAGCCAAAGAATAACGAGTCTAAACACTTTGTCTCTACAGAAAATGGAGATAGGTGAGCTTACGCTCAAAAAATTTGAGCAATTCCACTCGAGGGAATTCAAACGGTTGTGCTCATATATCAGCTCTTTCCGCATTGTTGAAGTTTTAGATTGTAGAGCAAGAACAATAACTGTACCACAAACTCATCATTCAGCATGATTACGAGGATTATGTGATCTAGCATTACCTTTTCAAAGCCTTGTTGTCCTCCATAATAAGGATCCGGGACTTCCTTTTCCTCATGTCTCTTACAATAAGAGCACATTAGCTTAACCTGAACGACAAGGTAGCTCAATCACCATACATGTTTAAATACCGAACATTCAATCAACAAATTTAACTCTTGCGAACAAAATCGAACGAGAACGAAATTTCGACCTTTTTAACAGCATCAGGGGGTAAGTTGCCTCTTTTCTTCCAACTTTCATACGCCTCCAATATGTCAGCTAAAAAAACAAACATTAACGGCGTACAAAAAATAAGTAGTTCAACTACCAAAGCACGCTGTAAAACACTAATATTCAGTATTATAACATTCCGCCTGTGCCTCAATGGCTCCGAATGTGGCACGACACGGGGTGATCAGATGTACGCAGCCTCACAAAACGGACGGTTTTTGAATAAACCGTAATGAAAATCTACATTATATCCAAATGCTATTGACAAAAGGTAGACACCTTTATTGGAATTATCCATGGCAAGAATAAGATCAAATTCTGTGAAATCGGAAGGACGAATTGGTCTTGATATTGAAGTAATCTCGATTCCACGTCTTTTTGCAGTAGACCTCATTCTCGAGTCTGCTGGATTACCCTTCAAAATCAACCAATAAAAAACGGGAATGATAACGCTAAAGGTTAAAACTTAAAACGCTTGTGCCACTCGTTCTGTGAGAAAATAAATAATTCGGTTTATCTAAATCAAGCATAAAAACGACTGGCACAATATATATTTGAGCGACATTATGGGCAGCCATCCAAAGTAAATCAATACAGTACAACATAATCAGTTACTCCCTCGGTCCCAATCATTTGTTTATCTTTGATTAAAATACCTCTACAACATCATTACCTCATTACCCTGACGCCTCAATGACTCTCGCAAATTGCAGGGTAAGGGGAGTTAGATGTACGTAGTCTTACCCTTATGTTAGTAACACAAAAAGGTTGTTTCTGAATGACCTAAGATGAAAACTTAGTCGAGAACTGCAATGAAGGACCACTACTTCACAAGAGCCGCTTTAGTGAGCCATTTTGATACAAACATCAGTACACAGAATAAAAAGTAATCAAATGATTGAGACGGAGGGAATAATAAAGGTTCAATCTTTTTAATCACCCATCAAAATAAAATAAGATTAACAACATATAAGTCAAAAAGACACAAACTTTAGGGAAAAAGAAACCTCATGATAATCAATTGTGCCAGCAGAATCAATGATGAACTCAGAATTAAGCCCTCTTTTTTTGACTAAATCTCTGAAAACTCCTTCTGCAGCAGGACTTCTACATATGTTTCCTAAACAAACAAATAATACAGAAAATGTTTTTGTTTCTGCTGATGAAGGTGTTGAGGAAGCCATTGATGATGTTGAAGAAATTGATGAAGGTTTAGGTATAGAAGAATGTGATTTAATTGGGTAATTAAAGTTTTGATTTTGGGAAGAATAAAATGATGGGAATGTAATTTGAGGAAAAGGGTTTTTTTGTGGAGGAATATAAGAGAGAAAGTTGGTTGAAAAATGGTGAAGGGGAATGTTTACAGTTGATGCATATATGCTGATACTGTTGAAGGTTTTCATTTTTGCGGTGTAAACTGGTCATGGAATTTTATTTGGGGTTTTTTAAAGGTCAGCTACTATTGGGTGAAACGGCGTGAGACCGTCTTGTTCTATAATTAGTACTTAGAGATAGAGCGAGTTTGTTAGAACTCGTTTCATACTCGATTAGTGTGATTATATCATATGCATGTCAATTACGGAGTACTGGGACTGGGAGAGCTCATCTCACCTGAGAATTAGTATTATATTCAAAAGATTTCACAAATTGTTGTTTAAGACGTACTTCGTATATATCGTCCTAAACAATAAAAAGCGTCAAATAGATAAATGAGACAAAAATTAAAATAATTGTGGAATAACAACGTCAAAAAGTAAAATAATTGTGGAGTAACAAAGTCTGGTTCCATCTACTGATCTACCTATTTAGGGTAGTACTTTGACCTATTTTACACTTAAAGACGGATATTGCCGTCTTAAGAAAGACCAACTGAAAAGATGTAGATTAGCTGACTAGTGGATTGTTCTATCATAATTCAGAAGTTCAGACGTTGTGTTGGTTTTTCTGATGTGAATTGTGGGGCCTGGTTATGCGATTTGCAATGTGTAGACTGTGTTGCTTGCAATGAGCCTTGTCAAGACAATAATCTTTACTTGGTTGCGGAGTTTGATTGACACAAATGTATATCGTTTTATACATCACACGAATGTTTGTAATTATGCCGAACCCTTTAGAGACTGCTACATCACATTTCTTCTAACCATCTCAGAGGCATAACTAGAACAGAAGACTTCCTGAAGTACAGCCGTATATGTGACATGAACTCTGGTCTAGAGTCTCGACAAAAAATTACTTTTCGAGCTTTACTGAGGCATTGAAGGAAACAAAACATAATCCAAATGTGAACATTGTACAACTTAAACCAGTTTATTACAATTTTACTTCATGGCATATCACAACAGGAAATTTTTCGACTGCTTTCCAAAACTGATCAGCTTACAGCAACTTAAACAAAGTAGGTAAAACAGCTCGAACTCAATATGCTCGCTATTGACAATACCGAAAGACTTACCATTTTGCTTCTGGCTTGAGAATCCAATGTTTCCGACATCACAGAACTTAGGGCGTTCAGGGGGTACTGCACATCGTATCAGTACCCAATTTAGGCCCTCAAAAAATGCATGTTCCTTCAGTTCAGTAGCACCTTGTGCAAATCCCAAACGGTTCTCTGGATTTTTCATTAATAATCCACGGATCAAGTCCATGAAAGCTGGCTAATGGGGTTTCAGGAAATCTGAGAGGCTGTGATACTACATTTGCCAATGTTTCCTCATTACTCGTTCCTTTGAAAGGTGTCTTACCGTATAAAAATTCGAAAAGAAATATCCCGTGTGTCCACGGTCCACCAATCAACAGCACTACCATGACCCTCTCCTTTCACAATCTCGGGAGCCAAGTACTCGTGGGTTCCGACAAAAGAATTGGATTGAGCATAGCCGGCTCTGCTACCAGCTGTTATATCTATACCAAGGGCCAACGCTCTCTGATAGTCTGATGCACAATACGAACATAGCCAAAACATAATATTTCAGAAATGTACCTGAAGGACAGTTATAAGACTCTTTTTACAATGGCCTTTGATGGTATATTATATGTTCGACGACTTGGTACCAAACCCCTGGATAAGAGATCAGAAACAAGGTTTTCTGCATGTTGAACATGGCCAGCCTCACGCAAGCCATCTATGAGAATGTTATAGACCACTATGTCAGGAGCAATCCCATGGTCACACATTTCCTGAAATATGTCAAGGGCTTTGTCGATGCTTTTATGTTTAAAATATCCATTGATCAAAGACGAAAAAGTCACAACATTAGGCTGACATTGGCTTTTTACCATCAAATCCAAGAGATTAATTGCCTTGTCCATTTGGCCGAACACGCAATATCCATCCAGTAAAGCACTATAAGTAACGACATCAGGAGTCAATCCTCGTTTGATCATTATCTGTAAAATGGCTTGTGCTTCATCAAACATCCCTTCCTTACAATGCATGTCAATCAGGATGTTATATGTAGTAACATCGGGTGAATCGTTGCTCTCCATCATCTCAACCAACATATCCTTAGCCTCTCCCTTATGACCTAGATTGAACATACCTCGTATCAACGAGTTATATGTTGACACATCCGGTTTGATGTCCTCGGTTTTCATGATTGAGAAGAGGTTGAGGGCCTCAGTTATCAAATTATGTTTGCAAAGACTGTCGATAAGGGTAGAGTAGATGACAAGGTTAGGCTTACAACATTGGGGTTGAGAATTCATTTGGCGGAGCAAGTGGAGAGCCCCCGCATTGTCCCCGGCCCTGCAAAGACCTTTCACCATGGTACCATACGTAACTATACTTGGTTGAATGCCAAGCTTAACGACAGCTACATCCAACAACTTAACAGCGTCGGAAAGCCGGTCATTTTGAACAAAGCCGTTAATTAAGGTAGTGAACAGAACTAAATTAGACTCAAAGGGATACCCAAGCTTAAGGGACTTAGCAAGGAGAGAATACCCAAAATCAACACGGCCTAAGTGACAGTAACAATTAGCAAGGATCCCAATTGAATACAAATCGGGTCGGGTACCGGATAAGTCGAGATGCGAATAAAGAGAAATGAGAGTAGAATGAGGTTGTAGTCGTTTGAGTTTAAGCATTGCCGCTAATAACCGATTAAAATCGATAATTGAAGGTCGGCGCAGAAGAGACATCATTTGGTTGAAGAGATTTAGGGGAAATTGGAGATTACGAAACCCTAATTGACATTGTTGTCTAACATACTCCATAAACTTACAAGAATCATCCATAGCAATAAGCTTAGCATTAGCAGAATTGCAGAAATGACGAGAATTGAAATGCAATTGAAATTGAAATTGAAATCGCAATCGAAAAAAAAGCGAAGACATGATAATCAGAAATCGTAGAAAGAAATGGAAAGGAGAATTACCAGAAGTGTACAAGGAGAATTAGGGTTTAGGGTTTTGCTAGCTTAGCAGAAGAAATGGAAAGGAGAATTAGGGTTTAGTCAGCTTAGCAATTTGATGTAATTTTAAGGTTCTAATTTTTTACTTAGTAAATATTTTTTTTGAAAAAAAATACTTGAGATGGGAGGTAGGTTCTAATTTTATATACGAGTAAATATTTTAAATAAGAGCAAACGAATAATTGAGACGAGAAGTTGTAAAAATTCATCATTTCAATTTCATTCACCCACAAAAAATTTAATACTCCATAGGTTATTAGCGGCAATGTTTATATAGGATAGTATTTAATTTGTTGTAATACTGCTACAACACTAGAATTGGCTTGTAGAGCTGGAATTTCTAATATCTGACTATCTGAGCATGCATCACATTTGTATTACATGTTATATGAACTATGATCTCGAGTATCAATTCTCGACATAACATACTTTCTGATTTTTACTGAGGCATTTAAGGAACCAAAAGATAATTGAAATGTGATCATTGTACAACTTAAACCAGGTTCTTACATTTTTACATCAAGGCATATCCATGTGGAAAACAATAGGAAATTTTTCGACTGCTTTCCAGAACTGCTTAACTTACAGCAACTTATACAAAGTAGCTAAAACAGCTCGAACTCAATATGCTCGCTATTGCCAATCCCGAAAGACTTGCCATTTTGATTCTGACTTGAGAACTCACTGTTTCCGACATCACAGAACTTTGGGCGTTCCGGGGGTACTGCACATCGTATCAATGCCCAATTAAGGCCCTCAAAAAATGCATGTTGCTTTAGCTCTGTAGCACCTCGTGCAAATCCCAAACGGTTCTCTGGATTTTTCATTAACAATCCACGGATCAGGTCCTTGGCATGGAAGCTCACTAAAGGGGTTTCAGGAAATCTGAGAGGCTCTGATACTGCATTTGCCAAAGTTTCCTCGTTACTCGATCCTTTGAAAGGTGTCTTACCATATAAAAGTTCGAAAAGAAATATCCCGTATGTCCACCAATCAACAGCACTACCATGACCTTCTCCTTTCACAATCTCGGGAGCTAAGTACTCGTGGGTTCCCACAAAGGAATTGGATCGAGCATCGGTCGGCTCTGCTACCAGCTGTGGTAATGGAGCGGCTGTAGCTTGCTCAGATTTGTGTTTTCGAGACATGGAAGAGGTAGCTAAAAGCCTTGGACTAAAGCATGAGGCTTGCCAGGTTGGTTGGAGGCAGAAAGGGTCAATACAGCTCGATTGAGAACAAGAAGTTGAAGGTACCTTCTTTGTAGGTTCGGTGATGGGAGAGGATGATCTGAGCAATGTGGGATTGACAATGCATCTGAGGGACAAGTCAAAATCCGATAGCATGATATGACCATCTTCTCGAACAAGGATGTTTTCAGGTTTCAAATCTCGATACACAATCCCTAGCATATGAAGGTACTCCAATGCTAGGAGGACTTCAGCAACATAAAATCTGATAATGGCATGAGAACGGAGTTATGAAATTGCAAGCTAAACATTCCGAAAACTAGGCTACTCATGGTCCCTACATGGCTACATATATTTGAAATCACAATTTTTCTTTTACGGACATTCAAACCACTTCAGTACATTTCCATTTTGGCGTGAATTCCAGTTTAAAAAGACGAAAATACATTCCACTTGCGCTCTTCATCTTGACATACATACGTCATACCCTCCACCGGCCCTTGTCTTAAGTCTTGTGTCATACATAAATTAGTGAATCTAAATTAATGGAGTATGAGATAGACTGAGTGTCAAATGGAATATGTACGGGATAATCCACAAAGACAGAAGTCCAAACTATTAAAGCATACATGGAAAACATAAATGTGACATATTAGTCATTCTTATCAGCCACTTCATAACATGATATCGAGGTTTCTATAAGGGGCAATATAAATAACCAACTCGCCTCACATGTAGGTACAATATGAAGTAACGTATGACTCGTTCCAAGTCTATAACAGGAAACTGGCACAATGCTAGAAAACAAATGCATTTGATATGAACATCACTGAAAGCCAGAAACCCATGCATTATACTCGCTTATTATAGGCCAAAAAAAAAAAAGTATACCTTGCTGCCTGCTCTGAGAAACACCGGCTTGACTGTTTCTGTCGGATAACATGTAAATCCCCACCAGGACAATACTCCATAACCAAGCATGAGTGCTTATCGGTGGTAAAATGAGCATAAAGGGTAGGAAGAAAAGGGTGGTCCAACATTTGTAGGGTCTCTCTTTCAGTTTGTGCCCGTGACAATTTATCCCTTCGCGCCAAAAATTCATTATCCATGACTTTCAAAGCAAACAAGCAGTGTGTGCCCACTAGCTCTGCGAGATAAACAGTTCCGATATCACCAGAGCCAAGCCTCTTTAGCAGCTTAAAATGCCGCAAACTCAACAATCCATGCTGCTTTTGAACACATTGAACAGCCTCCCATCTCATGTCTTTCGACATGTGTGGCCTGTTACAACAACGGCTAGACCCACTGCTTTCTTCACTTGTGCTTGTGCTATACTCCCCAATACTACTTTTTGAGCTGTGAGAAAACTCACCCTTCTCCCTTGATCTCGATAATCCACCAGCCTTACAAGTGTTACAAGGACAATCATTACTCAGTTCAGCATCTATCACAGTCGAGCCAAGCTTAGCTTTAGCCGTTCCACTGTTAGATCCTGCGTTAATTTTGCCAGGAGTCGTATCTCCAACTTTCACAGCATGTGGCTTGCTACCTAGTCTGTTGATCCTTTGGCTGGAAGACATATTGTTGCTGCCAATGTCTCCTGCTGGAGAGTCACAAGAGGCCGAATCTGACTCCGTCTTTGCTTTCCTCTTAAAAAAGCTTTTGTTCTGAAAAACTGGTATTATTAAACATTGACTGCTACTTTTAACATTCTTTATTTTCTCATTTGCGGTACCAATGTGACTCTTATCTTGCTTAGACGCACCTAAATCATCCATCTCCAAAACATGTTTAATAGTGTGAATACCATGTAAAGACTCTTTTAGTTTCAAATTCCTTTTCTGAACCTGTTCTGCTTTAGACGTGTCCCGGACATTATTAGATACCGAAAGTGCCATCTTCTCTTGTGATGATACTCTTTCAGTCTCTGTCTTTGTTACAGAATGAGAGTGTCTTTGCTTTGATGAACTTAATGCAGACGAGTTAGAATCTGGTGTCGTCTCAGAGAGCTGCGCAACAACCTTACCCGGAAAAGAGATCTCAAGTAGCGTTCTTTTCGCTTCACTTGGTGAAAGACGGGATCCTCTGGCATCCACACCTTCTGACATGTGCAACCGGTTATACTTTTCCACCTCAGACATTCTAGATGAGCTGCCTGATTTCAGTGATCGCTTTTTCATTGCAGCCATCTCTGATGCTTGTGAGATGCATAATCCCCTTAGAGCCTGTTTCAGACTTACTGATTCTGTAATTTCAATACCAAATGGTTGTGGGGAATTCGGCCGCATGGTTTGTTTCATTGGATTCTTTTGCAGAGCTTTTCCCTTAATCAACGTCTTAACGTTCACAGAGTCAAACAGCTGGTTGATGTCATCTTCAATGGAATAAACACGTCCTTGCCTCGACATGTAATGCTTTTTCACTCTCTCATTCACACCACTCATACTCAACTCCTCCTCAGCCTCAACAATTTCACAGGTCCCTGATAAAGTTCCCATCCTATCGAACTACTATCAAATCTACTCGACAAATCAGCACTAACCCACCTTAAACAAACCACAAGAGAGATATATATTCAAACCATATCGAACTCTAAATTACTGGAACAGGCCGTTGCATTTAATCCAACTGCAGGAATAGCTTCTCATTGACTCCAATCACGCAACCACATATCTCCATCTCCTCAATCATGCATGAAAGTTAACTGAACCTGCACTTTTAAGTTTTAACTTAATAATCTTTCTTAGTTCCTCTAGAACATTTTCTATTACTACATGGCCTGACCTACAGCAATACGTCTTTGCTCAACCCAGAGTACCCTAAACCGGAGATGCTAACGCAAATCAACTTGACAGAAACTAGAATTCCAAAATTCATCTAAAAAACAGTGCCAGCACTCAGTTGTGGACACCTGATTACGAACATTTTGATATAAGACTAGATAAGCTAAACTACATGATCAAACCTACATATTATTCTCACTATCATCAAAGGGTCAAGCCAGAAGCCATATTCAACATCCAACATCAAAGCTCAAAATATCGGTGGGTTTATTAATTTATTATGCTCTAAGTGGTGGAGCCCGGATTTACAATTAGGGGTTCGAAAATTTTCAGAGGGGGGATTTAGGCAGCTGAGTAATGGCATAACGCAAACTTGAAAAAATCGGAAATTTTAACTAAAACCTCCGAACTTTTCATTGGCCAGCGGGGGCGCGCTCACCCCTGCTAGCCCCACCTAAATCCACCACCTTTATTAAACCAGGAATTATATTACAATCCACAAGAAAAGGATAATATAGTATATACCAAGTTAAGAACACACTTTTTTTAGGATCAAAAGTTAGGACCAAAACTTAAAATATCTAAATTTAAGCAAACGAAGTCACTTTCACACAGTTTACTCAACACATAAATTCATGATGAAAATGATCCAAAAATTAATCAATTCACATAAAAATTAACAAATACCCTCCGTCCCCATCATTTGTATAACTCTAATTAAACACCATTTCTTGTCTAAGACCGTCTTAACTTAAGACGGCTCTCACACCCCATTTAAATAGAGTTGGAAATAGAAGGAGTTTGTGAGAGCCCTTAGAGGGCTTAAATTAAGACGGTCTTAAGCAAGACCAAGCTAATAAAAATATCGCTTACAAAGAATAAAAAAGGTAAACAAATGATTAGTACGGAAGGAGGATAAGTTTATATAGTACTGGTTGCAGAGAAATTATTTGAAGAGAGAAAGATTGAGTCTTTAGTAGTTATCAATGGGTGCATGTTTAGCTTGAGTGAACGTTGCAGCAACAACCACCACACATTGTTTTATGATTCCTTGGTGAAAGTAAAGTTTGATCTTAGTTATGTCATAGGTGCTCTTTTGCTATTTCAAATTTAGGATGGCCCCTTGATTTCCTGTGATAAATTTTTGAACTTTGTATAGGAGCAAAACTCCCGTTGTATGCGTACAAGAAGGTGAACAAGATAGCTCTTGAGAAGACTGATGTTTCCCCTGGTGCCAGAGACCTCCCTGTTGCATTTCTCGACTCACTTCTGCTTGGGGAGGTAATTGTTTCTCTATTCTTTTTTTTTTGGGAAAAATGAACAAAGCGCGGATATGCTTTGTTCATTATATATGAATGAAGCTTTGGAAATCATCTTATATAAGAATTCTGTTATGACAGTGGGAGGATAGGATGGAAAAGGGTCTCTTCCGCTATGATGTCACTGCCTGTGAGACTAAGGTATCTATTCGCTTTTGCTGTTTTATTATTTCTTCTTTCATACCTTGAATAGTGCAGATTTGAGATAGGTTTGTCCAAGGAAAAGTCTGTTCTATGCCGTACTAATATATGCTTGTGGTTCCCAATAGGTGATACCTGGAAATTATGGATTTATTGCTCAGCTCAATGAGGGCCGTCATCTGAAGAAAAGGCCAACTGAGTTCCAAGTTGACAAGGTCCTGCAGCCGTTTGATGGTAACAAATTCAACTTCACCAAAGTTGGGCAGGAAGAGGTGCTATTCCAGTTTGAAGCAAGTGAAGATGGTGAAGTTCAGTTCATTCCTAGTGCTCCAATTTATGTGGAAAATTCTCCAAGTGTTGTTGCCATCAATGTAATTTTCCTTTCTTCATTATGTCAGTCTTACGGAACTGGTCTTTTATGCATGCATCTTCATATCTGCTAATCCCTCTGTCCTTGAGTAGACTTCCTGGTTTGCTTTGTGGCGATGTGGGTGTCTACGAGTAAACTTCCTGCTTCAAATCTTTCTATTTTTGAGTGTTTTATTTGTGGTCATTTATGGTTTGTCGCCTCACATATTTACTCAACGTTCATTTCCGCCACATTATTAGTGGGTTTATCATTTCTCATCTATGCTAGCCAATCTTCTTTCAAGGCATCCGACTTGGGTGTGTTTAAGTGTAAGACACTGCTAGAGTGCTAGTTAACGAAGAATCCACATGTTGTTGCTTAAACTGAGGTGTGGAGTGTTGAAAATGGGTATGTGAGGTAAATTAAGTCGGAGTACCATAGTCCATAGGTTCTCAAGCATCACAAACCAATTTTTTTACTTGTAGACAGATGGTGTTTAAGACTAATCTTTGGTTTTATATTTCATTTAACAGGTCAGTCCTATTGAATATGGGCATGTGCTCCTGATTCCACGCATATTCGAGTGCTTGCCTCAAAGGATTGACCGTGAGAGCTTTCTGCTTGCTCTTTACATGGCCGTAGAAGCTGGAAGTCCATATTTCCGACTTGGATACAACAGCTTGGGTGCATTCGCAACCATCAATCATCTCCATTTCCAGGTACTTTGTAGGCCCCTT